>LZPO01118204.1:0-17767 GCA_001675575.1 Neotoma lepida | reverse complement strand
GTTTTATAGATCGGTAGAGTACATGTGCATGCGTAAGCTTTGTACTTATGTTTATACACATTTGGATGTGCAAGTATAAGTGTGCTGACAGGCATAAAGACACACAAGAAGTTCATAACAGCCTTCTCTCCAGGGAACAAAGGAATCCTGGACAAAAGAGGAATTTACTCTTCACTATATACGTCTTTGTGTTTTTTGAAATTTTATTAAATGCAAGTGATATCTGTAGATAAATAAGTAATTTTTTTGGTATTTATTTATTTATTTTGGTTTTTCTAGACAGGGTTTCTCTGTGAAGTAGTCCTGGTTGTCCTGGAACTCATTTTATAGATCAGGCTGGCCTTGAACTCACTGAGATCCAGCTGCCTCTGCCTCCCCAGTGCTGGGATTAAAGGCGTGTGCTACCACCACCTGGCTTTTGGTTTAATTTTAAACAAAAGTTTCACAGTGGGAGTGGCATGGAAAACAGCCATTCTCAAAGGAAGAACCACCCAGATTACACAGTTTTAGGAATTAAGAGTTTAGAAATTTTAGTCTGATCATAAGATGGAAGAATTAACTGACACTTGTGACTTCAGATCCTCTGCATCTTACTAGTGGATAGATCTTTCTTGGTGATCCACCAACTCAATTTATTCCACGTTCATTGTCAGTGGCTAACCTCACTTTCAGAATCAGGGACAGAGTGTGGGAATGGCTGTTGCTCTCCCCGCCACCCAGTCCCACTGCTACCTTTAGGGGCAAGTGGTGGAACAACTCAGCAGCAGAGGCCTAGGAACCGCCAGGTGGGGATCGTAAGCTTTGATGTCAGCTTTTGGAAAACTCAGGCTCCTCACAGTGAGCCCGGGCTGCTGACCAGCCTTTAGAGGACAGCTAAGAAATGGAGAAAAGCCAGATGGAAGCTTTTCTGCAGGTTTGGTAGAATTTGGTGCTTACTAATTCTTCCCCTAGAATTTTGAGGTTTTAAAATAAATACATGTCCATTTTGCTTAAACCTTTTTAGTTTTTTTTTTAAATCTTATTTTGCAATTGGAAGATTCAAATGAACTTAGAATTAGAAACTGAGGCAGAAAAGCCAATTTCAACCTGGAAAAGGTTGGTGCTATGCCTAAGTGTGGTGATATTTTGTTTGTGCTCTACTAAGTAAAGCTTGCCTGGAGATCAGAGAGCAAGCCAGACACGTCTTACCTCTAGGAAATCCTCAGCCAAAGAGAGACTACTTCCTGTATACTCACACCTATATACCTGTCTCTTATACACATCTAGATGTGTATAAGAGACAGGTAATAAGCCTGTCTCTGCCCGATCTTATCACTTCCTGTCTCCTGTATGTGCAGACCTCCCGATCTCTATGGTTAATTAGTGGTGGGATTAAAGGAGTGTGCCACCATGCCTGGCTCTGTTCCCAGTGTGGCCCTGAACTCACAGAGATCTGGATGAATCTCTGCCTCCCGAATGCTAGGATTAAAGGCGTGTGCTACTAGTGCCTGGCCTCTGTTTAATATAGTGGCTAGCTTTTTCCTCTGATCCCTAGATAAGCTTTATTGGGGTGTACAAATAAAATAAAATAAAATAAAATATCACCACTAGCCAGGACTGGGATGTGGCTGTCCTGGCTGCTAGTCATGTCGGGTTGGAGAAGAAGAGCAGAAGCAGAGAAGTAGGCTTGTGAGGAGCAAGTAGGAATGGCAGGTAAAGAGCTGGTGGACACTCGTACAGCCCAGTATCTCCTTTAGCTCCACCACGGGAGGACCAGTACTCCCTCAGACAATTCTCCTAGCTTCTGTACACTGATGAACCACTTGTTCACTGTACATGTAACTGCTGACTACCTTCTACGCCTGGGTATCATTCTTGGTGCTGTTAATACAGTACATGCAAACTTCTGCTCTTGTGGAAACAGCAGGCATCTTCGTGGCTTTTTATTAAGCCTACACACATGTCCCAAAGGAGCATTTAATGCTATAGATGTGCCAGGGACAACGCCAGCTGCTTTTAAAAACAGGTTGGTTCTTCACTTAACCACACACAATTCCTGCAAAGTAGATGTTTCTATTTTCAACTCGTAAACAAAACAAAGTTTGAAGAGCTTTGGCAACTTGCTGAAGATCGCACCACCTGCAAGTGGCACAATCGGGAATGAGATCTAGGCTTTGCTTTCAAGCACAGTGTCCCTCCCACTAAACCACAGCTCTGTAACTCTCATAAGACCAAGTCTCCACAATGGCACAGACCAAGCTCACTCATATCCTGCAAATCTTTGGTAACTGTGTTGTGTAACATATGGGTATAGAACCTATTTCCTATGGGAAAAAATTTATCACCGTCTCTTGATCTAACCACTGTTCACGGGTTAATACCTAAGATGTGATTTTGTAAATTATTATTTTTAATGAAATCTTGAAGTAGTATGTGGAAATGGGTTGGCTAGTTCACAGACTTGATGGTTAAATTCTCAAATTTATTTTATTATTATTATTATTTTTGCGGGCCAGTTGACTTCACATTATTACCTTGAAATTTACTGTGGGAAGGAAGCTGGCAGATGCTACAATTAAGAGCACTACATCTAAGAGCCTGCTGTCAAACATTCACTATCATACCTTAGGAATTTCTCTCTCTAGAATACAATATTCCAAACACCAGTACACTGGCAAATCCCTCAGACCTGAAAGATTTCTTAGCACTACCTAAATATATATATCTAATCAAAGGTACATAAGGGGGCACATGGATGCACGTAAGTTGCTTTCTGAATGCTGCATGGAATGACTGACATGGCCTTAACCACATGCCCTCAGGAACATTGCTTAACCAGTGTGCATGGTGCTTACAGTGAGCCAGTAGAAGAGTGCCTCCCAGAATTCATGCCCACTCAGAAGCTCAGAACATGATGTCATCTACATACAGATGCAGCTGGCCAAGAAGAGGTCCTATTACACAATGTGGCAGTCCCTAACCACACTGGCTGGTGTCTTTATAAGAGAAAGAAGGAGGAGATTCAGATACAAAGTCAGGAAGAACAGCCATTTGAGGAGAGAAACAGAAATTAGAGAGGCGATTGCAAGCTGGGGCGTGCTGAGGACTCCCAGCAACCACCAGGAGCTCGAAACAGGCATTGACTGATTCTTCCCCAAAGCCTCCAGAGGGAGCATGACCCACTGGCAGCTTCACTGTGGACTCTGGAGCCTCCAGAACTTTGGAAGAATAAACTTTTGTTGTTTAAAATGACCCAGATTACAGTTATTTGTTATGGCGACCCTAGGAAACGAAGATAATACTTGTGGAATTAGATGCACAGGGCCTGCCAGGATACAGTGAAGGGATCTAACCAAACTCAAAATTCTTTCTGCCCTTTTGTTTTCTGTGAGCTTCCTAAGACATCATGTGTTACTTCTAAATATAAGCTTTTGGTATAGTATCCAGTTTCATGAAGTTTTAAACAAAAACCAGAAGTCATTATGTTTTAGTGCTGACTGTGTACCAGACATAGAACAACTGAATTTACCTACATATTCTATGAATTTGGTTCTCTATGCCAATTTCATAGATGAAGAAGTTGAGACTTAGCCATGCTTAATCACACCACTAATAAATGAAAATCTAGGAAGTAACATTACACCCAGTGCTGGAGGTGACTTCACAGCTGGTGCTTAACACCCTGAATATGCTGTCCACAAGCTGAGTACGGCATGCCAACCTGGGACCCGTATGTGGAGAAGCACACTTGTGCAGCCATGTTAACTCCTCCCAGGACTTCAGATAGACACCTGCTGCTCTTCACCCTCAGCTCACCCTTTCTTCCAGTCTCCATGTCTCTCTGTTCCACTCTGAGAGACCTCATTATCCACTTTCCCATCTGATAATTATTTTTCCAATGTCTAGACCATTTCAAAGATATACAATTTGAAAAACGTGTACTTGGCCTTAATTCCTCCTGGCCTATTTTCAATTCCCAAATCTTCTCTAGTACAAGCAAACTCATTTTGTACTTACGTATCAACAACTGATAACTCAGGTAGCTAAGGATTCTGGGGATTTATTCCTGCTCTTCACTGGTCTGCCGATGATAACACTGACTTGCTTGCATATGTGTTTCATTTGTGGTGAGGAGTTCATATGTGAATAGATTATATTTTGTTTCTTTCTGCCAGGAATGGAGGGTATCCCTGGACCTGGACCCACTCTATTCATTTCTAGACCTGGGGTCTCTAGAGTCTGCAGGGTGTATAAACTTGAGCTCTGTGTCTGTAAGAGCCAGGCCTGATTCTTTGCAGAGATATCACACCTTTTGATTCCTCAGGGTCCAGGCTGGAACCTGCCCCTTCACTATCGCTCTAAAGGTCACCCACTAACAGACACTACAGCCCTGCAAGACTCCTGACTTCAGTGGAGGACTCAGTTTCAGCACCTCAACAGGAAAGGCCCAAACCTTATCTTTTATTTCTGTGGGGCAAATGGAAACCACGCCCCTGAATCACTCAGGTCAGCAATTAGGTCTAGGGCAGGACGACTCCAGAATGCATGAAAAATCTACCGTGCTTCCGAAATTCCCCCATTGTTTTAATGGCATCTCTCTGTACTCTCTGTCTGTCTGTCTGTCTGTCTGAGTATGTGCCTGTGTGTGCTTTAAAAACAGTATACAAAGGCATACGTTTCATTGTGACATATTTATTCATACATACTTCTTGCTGATCTTACCTCCCTCAAGTAACCTACATTTTCATACTTTTTTAGAAGTTTATTTATACATTATAGAAAAGGTTTGCTGTATCTTTGACACAGGGGCTGTATTTTCTGTAGTAGGCACATTTCTCAGTGTTTTATATGGAAGGATTACCTGCTCCACAGACAAGGCTTTGAAACTGTACAAAGCCAACACTTGAAATAAGTTTAGAGAGATTTCTGTGGAGTAAAGCTTGGGAATCATTCTGCTTGTCTCCCATGGGGCTTGTGAGGAGATCAGTTTATGTAGCTCTGTGTCTTTATGTCTCTTGCCTGCAGCTAAAACATACTGTAGCTGCTAAGTGAGTCTGACTCACAGTGTTTTCCTTTCAGTCCAAAGTCCAGCTACTCGTAGGAGTCCGGATTCAAGCAATTTAGTTTAATTCATGGGTAAACAAAGCTNAAGTGTACACATTTGCTCCAGTCTAGGCCGCACACAGGCTAATATATGAACTATTAGAAAGGAATAATTTAGAATCCTATGTATCTTTTTTTTATTTTTTATTTTTCGAGACAGTATTTCTCTGTGTAGCCCTGGCTGTCCTGGAACTCGCTCTGTAGACCAGGCTGGCCTCTAACTCACAGAAATCTGCCTGCCTCTGCCTCCCGAGTACTGGGATTAAAGGCGTGCACCACCACCACCCGGCCTGGCTCTATTTGTCATTTTTTTAAATTACATTTATTTATTTAGTGTTGGCTTTGGGGGGTAGTGCATGCTGTACATGTGGAGATCTGAGGACAACTCTCAGAGTTCATTTTTTCCTTCACCACATGGATCGGGTGATCACGCCTATGTTGTTAGTCTCATCAGCAAATGCTTTTACCTGCCGAGCCATCTCACAGGTCTTGCAAGCCTACTGTCTTAATACTAGATCCTAAGCAGTTTTGCAGGTCACACAGATTCTCAATTATCATTTAAAAATACAGTGATATAATATTCTATTCCTTGATGATACATGACTTCTTTTCAACTATGCTAGCACATATTTTCATTATAAAATAACAGACATCCTCAGGAAATGACACAGAAACCTGGTCCACTAGATGACACGCTGTGCTTCATATATGTGAAGTAGGCCCTAAATATTCCTGTAGTTGGACATTTTTTAATAATTCTTATGCACATTTATGGTTCAGAACTACAGGTCTAAGGGACACTGTAAGTGGAGAGAAGTACTTAGTATCATAATTAATAATATTCTAAGTGCTTAAGAGTGTGGGTTCCAGCCATCTGTGTGGTAGATTCTAATTATAATAGTTAAGTGATTTTTGAGCTCTTAATAATGAATTCTTGAACATTTCCATTGTTTTATAATGAATCATTTACTTGCATAATGTATACAGAAGCACCATCTTTAGTAACTGTTATTGAAAAATAAACAGTAACAAAACATTTACACCCAAGGAAATGATAGTTTTTATCAAGTTTGTACAACAGCCAGTTAGGCCAATGGCAGCCCTAGTTTGGTGATATATTTAATAAGAGACTTATTTAAAAAGCATGGGCTCTCACATGACGCTGCTCGCACTAGAACCCTGGGCCTCACCACCAGAAGGCAGTGGGACTCGGGCAGAGTCTCAGCGTGTTCTACACTTCCATTTCCTCGTGGACAAAGCGAGGACCAGAGAACCTGCTGCTGTGCAGTGTTGTGATGACCGAAAGAGAAGTGTAAATGAGCACGGCCAGCTGTCCTTATGTCCCTCTGCTCGACGCACTGGGGCCTAAGGTGATAGTGAAAGTCTGCATGTATCCTCCAGCCCACCTCCGCTAGACCTCAAGAAAGTGAACATCCTTTGGAAGACTCTGACATGGGGTCCACTTAGGAGGAAGGATAGGGACTGTGGGAGAGCTAGCAGCAGCACCCTAGGGCCTGCCAGAGACTGAGAACTCCCTGACTATGGAGAAGGTGCTTGGAGATATTTGAGGACCATATGTGGCTTCCTGATTGAATGGTGGATGCATTAATCCTCTTCAAACAGAGACCACTTTGATCAGAGATGACCCTACAAACAATCACCCTAAGAACACTTGTACATGCAGAAAAACATGGGAGGGGAAGAGGAAGGCCAGTCGAAGCAGGCCACCATGCCAGGCCTAGAAATTCAGACAACGTGCAAATCCAAGAAGCCTGATTCTCCTAATTCTCAGGATTAATTTTTCACTGCTCTGACTTCTGTCAAAAGTTTCCTTCAGTGAGGAGCTTTCTCAAACTTCTAACGGTAACACTGATTTAAAGGNCTATTTTTAAAAACTCCTAAGTCAGTATTTTATTCTGGGAGCCAAATGCAAAACTTCTAGGCTACTTAGAAGAAAAACTATGGAGATGGTTATACAGAGAACACCACCTGTTTGAAGTGCAGGGCCTGCCATGGTACTGAGTGAATATTAGTGAAATAATTTCTTTTTCTTTTTTGGTTTTAACCATGAATGGCTTCATATTTAATCAGTATCAAAGACAGGTGGGAGTGGGGCAGAGGGGAGGGAGGAGGGGGCAGGAAGACAGGGAGAGAGACAGACAGACAGACGGAGACAGATGACTAACTGAGACTTCCCCTTTTCTGGCTGTTGGCACTAAATCTCACATCTTTTCCATTGACTGGAAAGCTGAAGGGTAACTACCTTAAATTACGTGTTGAGAAACACGAAGTGCTTCAACTTACCTAAAATGGGTAAAAATGTAAACATAAAGTTTAGAAATGAAAAAAGAAAGAAGGAAAATACTCAAGGCAACTGCATACCTGCAATTCTTCAATACCCTGGAGTCAGAGGTAGGATGGTGAGTTCAAGGCCAGCCTACACTACACGATGAGACCCTATCTAAAAAAGAAAAAGAAAAATTATAGAGATCAGTTTAATGAGATGCTGTCAAAAAGCCAATACCCTTCAGCATTTTTCTTATACATATTCAAGTTTTTAGAAATTCACATGAATATACATAAAATTCTATGTGTAAACTAACAAGTCCAAACCCTTTCTGAAACCATGAAAGGATCCATGGACCTTGAGTTATAAAGCCCTTGTTTCAATAAGCTTGTGTGTGTGTGTGTGTGTGTGCATCTGTGTGCATGTGTATTACAAAGCACAGGGTGTGTATCTGCAGGAAATGTGGCTATTTTCTTTTATTTGAGCATAGCAAACATCTTAAGAATGTCAAAGGACATCCTAATAAATGCTATGAACTAGGTTCTGAATGCACACCTGATTGGTTATGGTGATCTTCCCCCCCTGGCATGTTAGGTAACTGTATCAGACTAAATTATTCAAAATTAGTATTCCAACTAGATCTTTAGGATGGCAAGCCTCCGGATTCAGACATGTCTGTACAAAGAAAAGGGAGCTTATGCAAAGATATGTGATATCCTCAAGCACACAGCAGATCAGCCAGGCTTTATTAACTTTGACAGAAACTTAACATTAAGGATTTTTAAGTGAGAGGTACTTAAGAGTGCAGACTTTACAGTAGGTGGGAGGAAGGGGCCAGAAGCTGCTGTTAACCTAAACATTCCAGTATACCCTTTCACTGCACATAAAACCCCAGAAGGAAGGGCAGTGAAGAGGTGGCTGGCAAAGCTGATCACAGCAGTCATACTGGCACCACTGTGTTCTAAGCTCCTGGCGTTTGATGATCACAGATAAATCGTATTTTAGAAATGAAAGATACTGATGTCAATGTGCAATCTGCACAGGGTGCCCAATGCAGAAGGACTCATAGCGACTGCTGATGGGCTGCAGAAGTGTTCCTAAAGCCACGTGCAGCTTCTCCTCTTGGCTTTGCTCCACCTGCTTGAGGAAGACACTTTGATTTAAAATTTTTCTGCACCACTTTCGGGAAAAGGATGGCAGTGAGCCTTCCCTGGCACTCCTTGCTGAGTCAAGGACAGGCAACGACAGGCTTGGTCCAGAAGAGGCTTTTTGCTGTCTCCCTGATGAAATCAGAACCCAGCAAACACACAAGGGAGAGCTTTAGGACAGACAATGGATTACTCAGTTTTTAAAAAGCGGAAAACTTCCTTAAATTCTGCGTACTTAGTTTCCTGAGCGTTCCCCTTGAATGACTTTTTTGCTTTAAGGGTTGGCATAAATTCTGTACTGTGATTGAAGACATTTTTATTCAGACAGTAAAAGGGAACAGATAGTATCAAAGCGATCATGGTTTTATCTTCAGGCAGGTCAGTTTTAACCCTTTTCTGGTTTGAAAAGGAGGAGCCATCATATATAATAAAAACTTTGGGTTAAAGCTAGTAAAAAATAATTTTCTTGAAAGTCACTTTAGTTATAAATGCATGTTTATGTGGTAAAACATGAAAACATCTCAGGGAAAGGACATTCAGAACAGTGGACGGTAAGAGGGCAAAGTGGTGGCTGAGTGGGGCTTCTGCTCTAACTAGGTTGCAGTTCATAGAGAGAGGGAGACAGAGACCCAGAGAAAGACATAGACCAACAGCAAGTAGGGAAAATATTACTATCTTTTAAATTGACATTTTGCTATATGGTATTTGTCATATAAAATTTTAAATTTTGTAGGCTTGAAATGTTTTTGTAATGTGAAATAATTAAAAAAAAAAGAATATTCACCAATCCAGCGCTACCAAAGGCAGTGGAAGGAATGCTTCAGTTTGAAGAAAAAGTTAACTAAACCCCTCAGGACACAGGAATAAGTCATCCCAGAGCAGTTAATCAAGAGGGGAAATAAAAAGAATATGGAGTTTTGTACAGCAAGATGCTAGAGAGCTAGGAAGGTTCTTTCCTCTCAGATCTGTGAGAGGAACATGCGCAGCCATATGGTGCAGTGGCCCCAGCTCCAGAAAAGGTGGCACTACAGTGAGAGGGTTTCTAGGCAGAGCTTGCATCCCAGTTATCTGCCATAGTTCTAAGCATGGGAGTATTTCTCATAGGAAATGCTGGGCTTAGGGAGACTCCTAGAGTTAGTGTGAAAGTCAACTTGGGGCTCCGATTTGAACAGTCAACAAGACGACTTCCAAACAAGATAAAAGTTTACAAGCTCTGTAAAGTACAACTTGATTTCTATAGCCCCAAGTCATGACCAGTTCCCAAAGCTTTCAATAGCCCTTAAACCTCACTGCCATCTTCATATCACATCAACCACTAACCTTCCGGGGACAGCAGGGTGGGGGTGCTTGAAGAGGCAGGGCAGGAAAACAGGGCCTGAATTCAGGGAGACAGAGGCTGTTGATGAGGGTGAAGAAAAGGTGAGCCTGACCATCTTACCTGTAAGCCTGAACAAATGTACTTCCTACAGGTCACAGACCTTGCACAAGCAAGGCTATGGAAGTGTCACTTCTCTCAATAAGTACATGCACCCACCTCTGGAAATGGACTATGGGGTGGATGTGAGGTAATTTCATGATACCACCTGGAAGCAGCATTCTAAGATGCTCCCATTTTTCATGCACAGTGGACCACAAAATTCTAGTGCCACTGAAGAAAAGAGTTCATTAACAGACCACAACTTACATTTATTTGTACAGGGCCTACACAGAAAAACCCTACTTTTCTCCTAACATTAGTTCTTTAGTTCATCAGTGTCAGTGTTGACAAGTGATTCTCAGTGATCTGTCACAGATACAGACACATAAATACACACAATATTTATATACGACACACAGAAAGGTGGAAAGTTCTAGATCTGACTCTTGATGCCCTGTTTCTTCTTTGCTGCCCAGAATTCTCATCCTCCCTGCCTTAATTTACCACAGTCCTCCATGTCTTTTCCCTAAGCTCGTGCCCACTCCCCAGTCAGCAGCACACACTCTACATGGGAAGGCCAGAGAGCTGCAGGAGAAAGAGACCCCTACCCTAACTCTGAGCCCCAGTTCCTCAGTGCTAATAAATATTACAAGAGGTAATAGACGTAAAACACCTGAAAGGTCATTGATGTTGAAGACATCATTTGTTTTCTTTGCTGGTGTTCTGTTCTGCATTCCTCAGCTAGGTTCTAAAGGACTGGAAGCCACTGACTGGCCTGATGGATAACTTTAGGTGTGCAGTCAACTACAGTGGGCAAATGTAGAAAGCTAGAAAAGTATTTTCCCCGCTCAGTGTCTGCACATGACAGACTGGCAAGGATGCTGGACTGATGCAGATCTACCCTTAATGTGGACAGATGTGTCTGGGCAGGTAGAAGCCTTGCTAGAATGAAAGGCCAGAGAGAACCCTCTCCTCTCCTTCTCTTCCTCCTCCTTCCTCTGTCCCAGGAGAACGTGAGGTACTCCTCAGTTTTGCCCCCTGTGCCCCCAGGGCATCAGAACTCCAGGCTCTCCTGCACTGCCAGGCTTACACTAGCAGTGCCACTCTTAGATTCTTGGGCCACTGGTCCTAGACTGAGAGTCCCATCAGTCACCTGGTGCTCAGGCTTCTGTGCTTGGAATATTACCAGCATCCCTAGGTACATATTACAGATATCCCACAGCAGGACTTCTTGTCTTTCATAATTAAGACAGCCAATTCCACCTCTCATCTCTCTAACTACCTTCCTATTGATCAATCATCTATCCACTCATCTCCATTCCACTGGTTCTATTTCTCTGAAAAACATTAATATAACTGTGGCTTTCTGCAAACTAAAACATTGCACTTCTATGTCCAATTACCTTTTCTAAGAAAAATACCTTTCATTCCCCAGCTAGAGGTACGAGTCTTAAAATGAAAATGTGACTCATAGAATCCAGACCAGGAGTTGAGTTTCACTAGAAAGATAAAGAATGGCATGACTTTTGTTTTAGACATAGGGCAAGAAACTAGAAAGGCCTGGGCCTGCAAGTAGGGTATGAGAAGGAGGAATAAACTACAAGGCTGGCAAAACCAAAGATAATTTCTCCAATGTCAGAATATTGAGTTTACAGAACAAGCTAGCAGGAAGACAGAGATAGAAGGATGGTAACTTTTACTGCTGGTAACTGTTAGTCTAAGCTTGAATTACTGAACAAATAAAAACTTTAAATGACTAAATTGCAATTTTTTTATTGTTTCCCTGAAAAATCATTATCAGTCTTTGAAACATGGCACTGAATTAGGAAAATAAAAAATTCAGAACTAGAGAAAGACATTCCCAATTAAAGCAGCAATGTAAGAAGCTAAAGACAGTGAAACTGTACCCAATCTCACCCCTGTCCTACACTACAGAATTTATTCTGAGTGGCTGCACAGGGTCCCTGTCAGGCTCTCTAAGCATATTTCCTCATTTAAATCTAAAATACCTCATGAAGTACATACTAGCAATATTTGTGTATTTATACGTTTGGACAGTTGGATAAGCCTCTTGGAAGCCCATTCAGCTCATCACTTTGGGTCTGAACTTATGACCTTAAATAATATACTCTATAGCCTATATAGTCTGTTAACTGTTCTGTCATGAAATCTTTATAAACCCAGTATTTGGAATTCATCTCAAAGACATTTTTTGTTTGCTTGGCTTTCTTAGAGACAGGGGTCTCACATAGCCCAGGCTGACCCCAAACTTGCTATCTAGCTGACATTGGCCTTGAACGCCTGATACTCCAGCCCCTACCCTCCCAAGTCTTAGGACCTAGTATGCACCATGACACCTGGCTCAAAGTTTTACTAAAACATCAGAGAATATGTAATTGAAATCTTCAAGATTTTAAAAGACAGCTTTAAGATTGCTGGAGAGGTAGTAAGTTTTTCTTAGGTGACATTGGAACCTCTTCAGTTAAATGGAGAGGTTAATGGTGTTTGAAAATTTGTCATTTCCATGAGATGAATTTCTATTTAAAAATTCTAATAACCACGTAAACACTTCTGCTGAGGGCAAAGGAGCATCCTATTCATTCATCCATTCATATTCATTTAATTGGCTTTGCTCCTGGGCAGTCAGAGTGGTGGACTTCAAACTTACTTTGACCTGAGGGTAGGATTTCTTGTTCTTCTCACTAGAGGCACCAGGGAGTCCACCATGTGATGGGCCTTCACACACATAGCGGAATCGAAATCCCCTCTGCAGATGTGAACACAAGCAGTAATTACTAAAAACAACAATGACAACGTTACATACAAGTTTCTAAACACACATAACTATGGAGACAAGAAGTACTTTCCAGAAGCTATTATGAAAATGATGCTAGCTGTGTCTGTGCACTGAGCTATGGTGGGGAAGCCAGGCACCTATCTTCAGTACCTCACTGGCTCCTCTGCTGAGGAGGAATGATGAGAAGAAGTTCAGGGCTTTGGACACAATGCTACAGCTTGTCTCTACTGCAGCCTTCTCATCTCAAATTGCTGCTGCCAAGCTCTCCACTTCACCTCAGTCAGTAACAGTTATGCTAATTATTCGAAGGCGGTCCTTTATCTGCTCTATTGCAACGGAACTGGGGTAGGCTACAGGTGTGTGTCTTTTAAAGTAAAGTGCATCAGTGTTACGGACAAGGCTCGAGTGCTACAACACTGTGAACCTGACAGTCTTTTCAGTACTTGGGATCCAGTTTGGAGAATACTTGAACTTAATGACTCCAAAACTAGACAGCAGCATGTGTAAGAGCTAGCTCTGGCTGTTACAAACTGGCTAATCATAAAGATGGAGACCTACTTAACTGAGAAAATCCAAACACACCTTCAGTTTAAAACTCTATTAGGTGGCACACATCTTTAATCCCAGCACTTGGGAGACAGAGGCATGTGGATGGAGCTCTGTGAGTTTGAGGCCAGCCAAGGCTACACAGTGAGACCCTGCCTCAAGACCAAAACAAGACACAGCACAACATGATTAGACAGTCAACACTGAGAACTATACAATGAAACTGGATAGTCTCAAAACTACTCATCTATGCTTTGATTCATTTCCATCAGATCTAGGAAAAATCTGTGTCCAAAAGACCTCCAAGGAAAAGAATATTTCTAATTCAAAAAAATCAACTCAGCAGTGCCTTATCTTCATTCACAAAATTCCTTTATGGCATTGGAAAAATATGTACATGTCTACTATACCTTATGGAGAGTGATGCCTAACACTGTAATCAATGTGATTTAACAGTGATGTGAATTTACAACATGTGAAACTGTATTATTCCTGGTTGCATAAGCGGATCTAAAGTTCTATACAAAGTGGCATTTATTCTGAAGATGGAACTTTATATTGCTCTGTTAGGGTGGTAAGATGATTCTGAGTTGGGTGTGGTGGCTCACACCTGCAATCTTATCAGCTGGAAGGTAGAGGCAGAGGAATTGCCACCAGTTTGAAGTCAGTGAGGACTACAGAGATGGTTGTCTCAAAAATAAGTCAATTTTTGAAATCAAATAAAAAACTGAAAAAATAAGATGTCTTAAAATACATAATCTGGATGAGTTTCGAATGCTAACATTTTGAAATTAAATGTTTGCTATCTACCCCTATTCATCTCAGGAACCCCATTTACTTAAAATGAGTCATTAACCTCAGAGAGGCCACATCCATGTAGTCAAAAGTCTGACTGAGACACAACCTCCTTACTTCCACTAAAGCTAGATATAAAAAAAACAGAGTGGTAAACAGACACAACGTTTTACCCATATTTTATATATTCACACATAATGAATTAAATTCTGAATTCTGGAACCATATTAGCTGTTCAAATAAATCATAAATACCTATGACTTTGGGGTTCATGATAACAAACCACACATTAAAAGTCTTATCATACTGCTATGCTTAGAAAAGTAAGGTTCTGGGGCAGCAAGACTGATCAGCAGGTAAGGTGCTTGCCACCAAGCCTGGTGTGAGTTTGATCTCCAGGACCCACATAGCAGGAGGGCACCAACTCCCAAAAGTTGTCATCTGACCTCCATAGACATGCTTGTACACACACACACACACACACACACACACACACACACACACACACCTTAAAGAATAAATGAATGTGGTTTTAAATTTTTTTAAAAGGATCTGAAAACTCTTTTGATGTAGGCACATTTTGGATTCATCAGCTTTATGGATTAACCAAATTTTACAAGCTAGGATGCCTCCCAGGATTCCAGATTACTGGCAGAATCTCAGAGAATAAAACTCTCCCAGGAAGAGCTTTGAGAGAACTAGTGACTTGGTGTGAGAAATCATCCCTACAGAGATGGACAGAGTGACAGAGCAAAGGCAAGTGTTAGCTGCAGCTGAGGGAGCCAGGGAGTGCCACCTGTAAGCGACCAGAACAATGCCCCAAAATTTCATGCGGAATTCCTGTCTCTACAATCAACGTTTTCATCTGGTTTCAGCTTTACAAAACTAACATGGTCATCTACTTACTATTCAACAGCTGACCACATCAGAATTCTACAGCAGCACTGTTTGTTCTCAACAGTTCTCTTCTTAGCATTTGTTAAATGTTACACAATACAAATGTGTTACATCCACTCTCTTGAGTTACAAGAAAGAACACCCTAGAAAAGGCACTGAGTAACACAACTCAGTAGGCCAAGTGAATAGTCCTTAGTGTCACACGGAAATAATGAGCATATCCACTTTGGGGTTTAGTGACTTGGTCATCATTCCATGGGAGACTATATCATAACTTCCAACACATAATAATTAAAATGTTCTATTGGCAGATATTAAAGATTCTTTTCCCTCTTACAGTGCTAGAGCCACACAATTTCTAAAGAAAATATATGCAGTTCTGAGATCATTTCAATCCAGAGCTATTTTGTACAATATTTAGTAGGAAGAGAAAGAAGCAGACAACCCCCCCACACACACACACAAAATGGTCCTCTTCTTGCTCCAAAGAGGCTGGACTAAAGTCAATGGTCAATGGCATGTGTGGTGGGGACTCTACAGTCCATTCTAATTATCTCCCACTAGTGCTTTCGACACATTCCACACAGAAAAAAGGCTAGAGTTTCTAAAGGCAGGAGAAGTATCCTGTGGGCATGGACATGAGCAATACAGAGTAGATGTGACCCTCTACCCAGATGTTTCCTAGTGAATGAAAATCACCAGTGCTTTCCCTGGAAGTGGCTGATAAGCTAAGCCACAAGAGATACAGAATACCAAGGATCTATAATTAATTGAAGTTTCAAGGCATTTTGAAGAATGCCTAAGAAAAATGTAAAGTAGACGCAGGAAGGTGTTACATAACATGGCAGGGAGCTGATCATCCAGATAAACCACCTCTGTTACCAGATTAGCTACCATTATTCACTGCATGAGCCTTAACACTAGATGTGGAGCTCTAACGTTCCCAAACACCCCACCCCTTCATTCTTACCTGTTTTGGTTGCTCTAATATTTGAAGGTATGGGCCATCTGTTAAAAACAAACACAACAAAGGAAAACCAAAAGAAACTGTGAGACTTCTAGAATCAAGTCAAAAGCTGAAATTATGTTTCAAATCAATTTTATAGGTGAGATTCTACAAAGATATAATGTGTTCTCATTTGAAATATTAACTATATTCTTATTTTTAAAAAAATATTTATTTACTCTATTTTTTGTATCTGAGTGTTTTGCTTGTTGCCCAAGGAAGCCAGAAGGATGTCAGATGCCCTGGAACTGGAGTTATAGGTGGTTGTTAGCTGCCATGTGGTTCTGGGAACCAAGCTTGGGTCCCCAGGAAGAGCAATGAACATTGTAAACTGCTGACCAATTGCTCCAGCTTCAAAGTTCAGCTTATTTGAACAGCAGTTTTATAGTTTAAGTGAATAACAATAAATAAATGGCTTTTGTGTGTGGGGGGGATGGTGATGGTACATGGCTGGTAGAGATGAGATTCAGTCTCATCTCTCAACACGCATTTTAGAACACTAAGACAGTTAAGTACAGCGACTACCTCTGAGTGCTATGGCACTTCAGGCTGCCTCTCATCAGTAGACAATGACTTTCCTTCCTCAAAGAGAACTTCTCAGTATGAAATGAAGAACTGTAGACAGCAACCTACAGGATGGAGTCCAGGATGACTCTAGGTCACCTGCCTCTCCCAACTACTACTGACTTTCTACTCTTTCCCTTATCTGAACCTGAGGTACTGCCTCCATTGCCTAACTGGCTTGTTCTCACCCTCTATGAGACCTGGAGAACTTTTCTTTCTTATCCATGGCCTGTTTTGTTTTGTTTGAGACAGGGTCTCCCCATGTAGCCTTGGCTGGCCTGAAGCTCGTTATGTAGACCTAGTTGGCCTCAAGCTCACAGAGAGCTTCCTGCCAAGTGCTGGGATTAAAAACATGCACCACTATGCCTGGCATCTTATCCATAGCTTTTGATGCTGATATAAAATACCTGAACATTGTGCTCTCATATTAACTCTGATCTAAAACAGCCCAGGCATATGATAAAATACCAAAAATAATGTAACTAAAGACAAATGCATGCCAATTAATTACTGTGAAAAAGACCTAAAGGCTTAATCCCTATCCCAGTGATATCTGACTTGAAATTTCAAAGAAAAACCACAACTTCTGAGAACATAAATATAGATGTTATGATGAGAAATTCCCTAAGAACTTCAGCTGGCTTTTTTGTCATAGTATGATAACCCATACCTGTGCAACATGCAAACATACTGGATATTTTGTGTATTTTGTATCTGAGTGAAAATGAAGACTTTTGAAGCTAAAGAGTGCTTCTGTGCTCATTTGAAAAGTCACCCTCTCAGATGAAGCTTCAGCCTTATTTTGCATAAATAAATTTGAGAAGAGATAAAGTTATTTTAAATAAACTATAACTTCAAAGAGAATGTATTTTATCTTCTCAATATTATGATGAATCAGATAACACTAAAGACTAAAACTGTACAAGGAAGGCAGTTAGGAAATGACCAAATTTGAAGCAAAACAAGAAAGACAAATGGGCGGTGGGTATCACTGGTCAACGCAGTAAAGTAGCAAATTACATTCTTCTGTCTGATGAGATACATCCCTAGACATTTGAAACTTTTAGAAAAGTAACTGTAATTTTAAATTTAAAAAAGAAAATGGCTAGAATTTAACTTTTTCTAAGGAAATAAAACTGATTAGAAAAAGATTTCATGCTATGAATGCCATACAGCTTGTATGACAAGACCTCAACATAAATCCAATAACACTGAACTTGATAGAAGA
>LZPO01118202.1:0-14652 GCA_001675575.1 Neotoma lepida | reverse complement strand
AAAAAAAAGATTGCCTTGATTATGCTGTTTCTTCACAGCAATAGAAACCCAAAGACATTTGTCTTTCTGGGTCTTGGTTACTTCATTCAGGATGATCTTTTTTAGTTCTATCCGTTTGCCTGCAAATTTCATGATGNCATTGTTTTTAGTATCTGGATAATAAAATAATACTCCATTGTGTAATTTTACCACATTTTCTTTATCCATTCTTCAGTTGNGTGACATTTCCAGTTTCTGGATACTATTAATCAACTGAAANGACCATGGTTGAGCAAGTGTCCTTGTGGAAGGATGAAGTATCCTTTGGGCATTTGCCAAAGAGTGATATGGATGGGTTGTAAGGTAGATCAAGTCTCAATTTTCTGAGGAACCATCATATTGGTTCCTATAATGGCTGTACAAATCTGCACTCACACTATCAGTGGAGGAGTGTTCCCCTTGCTCAACATACCCTCCAGCATGAACTGTCATTTGTGTTTTGATCTTAGCCTTTGACAGGTGAAAGATGACAGATGAAATTTCAGAGTTGTTTTGTCTTTCCCTGAGGGCTAAGGATGTAGAACATTTCTTGAAGTGTTTCTCAAATATTTGAGATTCCTCTGTTGAGAATTCTCTGTTTAGATTTGTACCCCATTTTTAAATTGGATTATTTGATTTTATGGTGTCTACTTTCTTGAGTTGTTCATATATTTTGGATATTAGGCCTCTGTCAGATGTGGAGTTGGTAAAAATCTTTCCCCATTCTTTATGCTGCCATTTTGTCCTATTGATGCTGTCTTTTGACTTANAGAGGCTGTTAAGTTTCATGAGATTCAATTGTTAATTTTTGTTACTTTGTTGTTGTTGGTTGTAGTATGTGTGTGTGTCTGTCTGTCTGTGTGTATATGTTTGTCTGTGTCTCTTTGTGTGTTTGTGTTTCCCTTCTTTGGGTTTTGCTGGTGTGAGATTATGTATTTCCTATGTTTTCATGGATATAGTTAGCACCTTCTGTATGGCTGGATTTATGAATAGATATTTTTGTAAATTTGACTTTAACACAAAATACCATATTTTCTCCATTTATGGTGATTGAAAGTTTTGATGGTCATAGTAGTCTGGGCTGCCATCCATGGTCTCTTAGAGTGTGTAGGACGTTTGTCCTGACCCTTCTGNATTTTAAAGTCTCTGTTGAGAAGTCAAGTATAAATCTAATAGGTCTGCTTTTATAAGTTACTTGGACTTTCCCCCTTACAGATTTTAATATGCTTTCTTTNTTCTGTATGTTTAGATTTTTCATTGCTATGAAAGAGGAGCATTTCTTTCCTGGCACAATCTATTTTGTATTATGTAAGCTTCTTATACTTTTATGAGTATGTACTTCTTAAGGCTAGGAAANTTTTCTTCTAAAATTTTGTTAAAATATTTTCTGGGGCTTTGAGTTGTGATTCTTCTCCTTCTTCTATTCCTATTATTCTTGGGTTTCATTTTTTCATAGNGTCCTAGAATTACTGAATGTTTTGGGTCAGGAATGTTCTAGANTTAACATTTTCTTTGACCAATGTATCTATTTCTTCTATCATATNTACAACACCTGAGAGTCTCACTTTAATCTCTTGTATTCTCTTGGTGATGCTTGCTTCTGTAGTTTGTTTGCTTACCTATATTTTACATCTCCAAAGTTCCTTTAGTTTTTGTTTTCTTTATTGCTTCTATTTCTATTACAGGTCTTGAACAGTTTTATTCATGTCTATCAATTGTTTGTCTTTCTTAGCTTCCTTTAAGGGATTTATTAATTTCTTCNAATTTTTGTTTGTCTTTTCCTTTATTTATTTAAAGGATTTATTCTTTCCTCTCTAAGGACCTCTATCATCTTCATAAAGTTAATCTTAAGATCATTTCCTTGTGCTTCAGCTGTTTTGGAATATTCAGGACTTGCTATAGTAAGATATCTGGGCTATGGTGGTGCCCTATTGTCCTAGATATTGTTGATTGTGTTCTTATGCTGGAATCTAGGCACCTGGGTTTGTGATAATTATAGGTCTAGGTGCTGATTTCTGAATTTTTCTCTGTTGGATGGATGCTTTTCCCTTGGTTTCTGTTTTCTTTCTTATCTTCTGATCAGAGTGGCCTGTGCCTGAGTAGAAGGTTCAGAGAGATTTGGGTACTGGATTTCTGGTGGCCTGCATAACCTCTGGTCTAGCCAAGGGTCCTCTGCAGGGGACCAGGATATGTTGATGGGGGGAGATTGGGTGGAGGCTGGGTGGGCATTCAGGGCATGTTGGCAGTCTATGCATGGGGGTGAGGGTTACCAGGTTTTTTGTGTGCCAATATGGCCTATTGTCAAGCAGGTGGCTTCCACTGGAGTTGTGGGCCTGGATATAGTGATGAGGGGAGAGTGAGATGTTAAGGCTTGACTGGAGTGGCTCTGAGGGATTACCACTATTTCTTATAAGTACTTTAAAAAACACAGGTATGTGAAGGTCCTGAAGCTACTTCAAAGAATTTTAGGCTTCTGTGGCTGGAAATATGGCTTCTGGTTTAAAGACACTTGATGTTATTTCAGAGGATCCAATTTTTATTAGTGGCACTTACAATGGATGTACAGCTACCTGTACAACCAGCTCCTGGGAATCCAACATTTTTTTCTGGCCTCACTGTGTACCTGGACACTCACATACACAGAGTGACATACATAGTTTCACATGAATAAAAATAAAAATAAACTTTGAAATGTAGGATTAAACTAACATTATTCTCAGGACCATTATCTCTTTCCAAATATCTTACTTTAGGCATTTTTTATGGTATTATTTCACTTCAAATGTCAAGGTTTGTATGTATTTGTATGTCTTATCACTGTGTGATAGTTTACTTGGCTATTTTCAATCATAAAACAAAGCAATAATCAAACATCTTGATTGCTTCATGGGGCATCAGTGGATTAAGAATCTGGGTATTTCCAAATTAGGATCTCAAAAGATTTTAATTAAATTGTCAGGCAGAAAGACAGAAGATCTGTCATCTGTGTGAAATAGAAAGCTTACTTTCAAGGTCAATTATGATATCAGGAAACTTCCTATTAGTTTATTCCAATGTGCTACTCAACAAATACAGTAGTTGTATTGCTGGTGTGTATGTTATTGTGCATGTTCATGTTTTTATATGTCTGTGTTTGTGTTTGTGTTTGTGTGTGTGTGTGTGTGTTTGTGTGCGTGTGTGTGTATGTGTGTGTTGACAAAGGCTAACCCTAGAGATTTTCAAATACTAAGCACATACTCTACCATTGATCTCTAGCCCAGCCTTCATGTAGAAGCCTTATTCTTCCAAAAAGAGTGATCTCAGAGTGACAGACAGTTCAAAAGACAAAATCTACAGTTTGTATAAATCAGTTTCAGAAGATAGATCTTAACCTGTGTGATGCTGTGTGTTTCATGACCCAAGCCTATCATTCTGGACTGAAATGTGTCCCCCAAACCTTTGCTAAAATTCTAAGTACAACACCTNATGATGTGACTTATTTAGAAGTAGGANCTTTAAACAGGTATCATATTAAGTAATATAAATGGGACCCATTGTATATGGGAATTGTCATTACAAG
This sequence comes from Neotoma lepida, assembly GCA_001675575.1. Taxonomy (NCBI): domain Eukaryota; kingdom Metazoa; phylum Chordata; class Mammalia; order Rodentia; family Cricetidae; genus Neotoma; species Neotoma lepida. The sequence goes on along the minus strand of LZPO01118202.1, from coordinate 11,075 downwards.
AAAGAGTAAAATTGGAAACACAACATGTAAAGAGGAAGACTGCTACATGTGACCAAGGAATCTACAAGCCAGGGAAAGAGGATGCAAAAGAAATAAACACTGATGGAAGTGTGAAATTTATGAGAAATTAAAACATATTCCAAAGAAGATTGTAGAAAAATAGAACCTCTAGAGCAAAAATTGATAGCAAATAAAACAATATTTCTAGGAAACAGTTAAAATATAGGATAAGGTGATTAAAAGGGAATAAAAGTAAGCATGGCACAAAGTTTGAGAAAATCAAGAATGATAAAAAAAAATTGGAGTAGGAAGAAATAGAGTACTGAATATTTTGTATTTTAGGTATTGGTCATTAAAACTAAGAATGTACTAACATTTACTGCATAGTCACTAACCTAATGTGCACCATCTCTAGGAGTGTTTGATGGCCTGCTCATCTGTTTTGTCTTATTCTCTGTTTTGGCTTTTCTGTTAATATTTTTCTCAAAACATTGGCAGTGATAGATAGACATGCATGAACACAAATAAATACACCAACTCAATTTCTCTGAGATCCTTCTCTCCTCCCATGCAAATCCATGCCTTTTCTGTCTCTCTTTAGAAAACAAATAGACATCTAAAGAATAATAATAAAACAAAGCAAAACAAAAATTAACAGAGTAAGAAAAATAAACCAACATAAGAAAAAGCCAAAGAAAAACCATCAGATACATACATACACAAAGACACACACATTCTTACACACAAGAATCCCACACAAACACAAAACCAAAGTATCTGCAAAATTAAGAAACAAATGCCCATCACACAACACTTAAGTGTCAAAGATCCTCCAAAGATGTCATTAGGTTCATTTTGTGCTAGTCATTGTGACCTGTCTTAAGAATTATTAGTATCCCCAGTATGACTGTCAGAGAAAATTAATTTTTCATTTTGAGGTGTTTATTAACTGGAGATGGGATGAGGCTTTGTGTCCACTTTTCCTCTCAGCATTGAGATCTCATCTGGTATGGGGCCTGTNAGTTCATATGTGTATTAGTCATAGTTTGATTAGACAGAAGGCTTTATTCTTTGATGTCCTCCATCCCCTCTAGCTCTTACAATCTTTCTGCCTCTTGATTCTCAAGGTTCCCTGAATGCTGAGTGGAAGGATTTGATGGAAACATCCCATTTAAGACTAAATGTTTTAAGGTTTCTCAAATTCTCCATGTATCATCCAGCTGTAGGTCTTTGTGTTTGTCCCAATCTACTGCAGGAAGAAGCTTCTCTGGTTAAGGTTGAGCAGGGCAAGGATCTACTCCTCAGTGTTCAGTAAGTTGTGTAGGTGTGGTCTTCCACATGTCAGATTGTTGAGGACAATGAATAGCCTTGGCCATTGCCTGGGTTGTTCACGGATTCCCATGGGGCTCCTTTAACACAATGATTTCTAATCCCATCAATTTTTCCTGCCAATTTCATGATTTCACTTTTTTCTTTATGGATGAATAAAATTTCAGTCCACTTATTTATATTCTTTATCTTATCTATTCATTAATGTGTCAGTGAACACATAGGCTGGCTCCATTTCTTAGTTGTTGTGAAGCACATAAAATAAATACAAATATTGAAACATCTCAATAGAAGAATATGGAGTCCATTGGGTATATACNAAGTAGTAGAAAGATTGGATGATATTGTAGTCATGTGTTTAGTTTATAAGAAATCTTCATGCTGACTTCCATAATANATGTGACTGCTCACATTTTTACCAGTAATGAATAACTATTCCTCCTTCTCCCCTTTCTCACCAGTATTTCTTCTCACTTTTCCCCTTGATGTTAATTATTTTAACTGAGTTGAGGTAGAATCTCAAAATAGCTTTATTTGGCATTTTCTTGCTGACTAAGGATATTGAGCATTTTAAAAAATATGTATTAATATTTGTCTCTTTAAAAACTGTTTAGAAGATATTTTTATATTTAATTTTGTTTATATATGCATATGTATGTATGTGTGTGTATGTGTGAACACTCAAATGTGTGTGTGTTCCCTATCCGATGTTCTGATATGTATCTAACTAAAGGATTTCCTTTCATTTCTTGTTATGCAAAACCTAATGCATATACAGACCAGCTAATACAATCTCTCGCTAATAATAATAAATATATATATATTTATTAAATTAATGATCTAATATATTGATAGAATTCCACACCCGAAATATAATTAAAGCATTTTATTTCATATAGCATTAATTTTGTAACTGCTTGCAGAAAATGGTAAAAGAATGTTAATGTCATCCTGGGTTCCAGTATCTTTAAGAAAGTAATTAATGTTCCCTTCCTTAGATTCTATTTTGGCAAACCAAGGCCCCTGATCTGATAGACACATTTACCTTTTTTTTCACCAAGGATTTCCATGTTGACTTCCTGAATCCTCAGTTATATGGCAATTCTCCAACATGTTAAATTTGAATCAGTAATAGTTANAATGTTTATGTTACCATTTTGAAACTTCTCACTGTTTCTATATTGCTTTTAATCTATTCTGAAGGCCATAGAGTTTTCTATCTAACATGTGGATCTGCTTATGTAACTTTTCCAATTAAAAAACTTTGACAATCATAATTTTATGCAGAGTAAGGCATGAATTAATCATTATTAGTGAAGATACTTCAAAAACTAACCCTAATTCATATTTTCAGCGTCAATTACATTGCTCTCTATTTTACTGTGTGTGTTAGAATATCAAGTTCATCAATATCAAAGCTTATAAAAGACTCTTAATTGCCTATTGCAGTTCTAAAGTTTTTAAACATCTCTTTATTTGATTTAGACATTTAACATCATAAAATTGATCTAATTAAATATATACTTGTGTGGGTTGGTATATTCACAAAGTAATATGACCACTCTAGCTATCTAATTGAAAAATATTTCATTAACTCATCACATCCAGATAATCTTCTATCTATGTCTTGGACACAGCCATTATTATTTTCACCTTTATGGTTCTACCTAGTTAATACATTTCTCAAAGATAGAATTCTACATTACATTACCCTCTAGGTCTAACTTTCTTTAGCTAGCTCAAGGTTTTTAAGTTTAATCTTTATTACAGTACATATTTACATACAATTTTTTTCTGGCTGAATAATAGTTCCTTTTGTAGGTAAATTATTTTGTTTACTGATTCATTAGTTGTTAGACATTTATTTACATTATTTGTACTTTTTGCCATTTGCCAATAAGATGCTTCTCTTAACATTTGTGGATATACATTTTTCTGGTCGTTTTCTTTAAAATATCATGCAATAATACTAGAAGTGGAAATCTAGGATCAAATCTCAAAATTATACTTAAATATTCAAGAAAACAACTGACAAATTTCAAAAATGCCTGACCTATTTCATATTTATTCTACAAATATAGATGGTTTTAATTTTTATTACTTTTTCCAACTAGTCATAGCATCCAGGAGACCTTATGTGACATTCACCAGTTGAAGGTGAAAGGGCCAGTAATTGATTGTTAAATGATGTCTCATTTTGTTTTGTTGTTATTGTTTTTTCAATATAGGGTTCTGAACTCGGGGCTTTGTCTATGATAGACAATTGTTTTAACAAGGAACCTCGGTCCTTTTACAAGTTTTATTTTGAAATATAGTCTTGCTAGGTAGTCTTAGCTGGCATTGGACTTGCGATTTTGTACGAGTAAGCTTTAAAATTGTGATCTTTCTGCCTTAGCCTCTTTAGTGTCTGGAATTATAATCATATACCACCATGCATGGCCACAGATCTCAATTTAATAGTATCGATCCTCTTCATCAGATGATGAGCCCTGACACCCTAATTACTTCTTCCAGATGCCTCTTTATTATTGACCTATTGGTCCTTAAGTTTTCATGTCTGAGTCTTGAAATACATTCNGACAGGAGCATTTATAAATGCAAGATTTTGCTCTTGGATTCAATTATCTCTCTTTAGTTCATGGTTCTATTGTTATCATCATTATAAATTTTAGTAAAATTTTAAGTCAGAAAGTTCAAACACTTCACTTCTTTTCCTCAGTACAACTATTCTGGATCCATTTTAGAAGTGTCATAAATGAATAAACTTATTTTATTTCTGATCTTGGATAGATAATATTGTGTGCTTTACTAGTAAATAATATAATACATACATACATACATATATATATATATACAGCTTTTTCGAGACAGGGTTTCTCTGTGTAGCTTTGGCGCCTTTCCTGGAACTCACTTGGTAGCTCAGGGTGGCCTCGAACTCACAGAGATCCGCCTGCCTCTGCCTCTGAGTGCTGGGATTAAAGGCNTGCGCCACCACCACCTGGCTTTAATTATATTTTTTTGCCTACATACTCTGTATCAGGTTGAGGTAGTTTATACCTATTTCTTAATTTTTTTGTCTTTACACATTTATAAAAATTATATTGACATTTTAAAACTTTTTTTAGTTTTTTTTGAAATGGTTATATATCATTTTGTATTTTATTCTGACTAATGTACTTTTCATATCAATCAGTTTCCTTCTCTCAATTACCTTTCATTTATTTGATAGATAACACTTAAGTATGTACCATAACTCTTAATACACTGCTAGATAGAGTTTGGTCAACTTTGTTGGATTATTTTGTATGTGTATTCAGAAAGAATAATGGTATATAATTTCCAGTGTATCTTGGTACTGGAATAATATAGACATGAATTGAACTGAGAAATCTTTTTTTTTAAAAAAATTGGTTAAATTCATCAGTGAAGACTTCTCAGCCTGGGCCTTTATTTGTGGGACTGTTTGATGACTAATCCTTTATCTTCAATTGCAGCAGGTATTCTCACTTCCTATTATGGTTAAGTTAATAGTTTTCCTTTCAAGATTTTTAAAATTTCATCTAGTTTATTTAAATTGATTNGATACATAGCTCATAATTTATTCATGTTTTGGTGAAGTTTAACTAAGGGTTTGTCAACTTAATTAACCTCATCATACAATGAACATTTGGATACACTGATTTTTTTCTGTTGTTTTTCTCCTATCTTATTTATACTCATTTTAACTTCAACTATTTGTTTTAATGTTTATATTTGTTGAGTTTATTGAAACATGTATTTCAAAATTCCTTATTTTTATCATTATATTATTCTATTGTCCCATACTTCTTGAAGTGAAAACGAAAAACAAAACAAAATCTCCTNCATTCCTTCTGGTTACCTGCAATTGTCAGCTACAGTAATAGCTCCATCGATTTTACTGGGGGTATAACTAATTATCTGTGAGTAAACATCTCCTTAGTTTTAAACATTTTCTACCCTAAACACATAATTATTAAATAATCACTCTCCCATATTAAGGAGACAAAGTCTCTAGTCAAAATAATGGATCACTTGTCAAATGAACTCTGAAACTAAAATAAACATTGGAATACAATTGGCTTTTTTCAATTATTTCAGAAAAATGGAGACATTTGATTAATTAAATTGTAAAATGCTTAAATATGTGAATATATTATTGAATATAGCTCTAACTTAATGACTATATAAGCACATTTAGTACACTATGTATGATTTATTATACACTTTAGTGTTTAATATTATGTTTGTTCAGTATCTGTTGGTAGAACATTTAATGACATTAATTGAGGTAAATAAAAGTACAGAATTCTGTCCTTGAGTATACTTGGAGATTCCAAGGATATTATCATATATATCCTGTGTAACAAATTATAGTACTATAATCCATTGTTATTATAATCCTCTTTAGGGATAGCCTAATATTATGACTAGAATTTACTATCAAGATTCAGATTTCTTATTCAAACAAGATAACTTTCCCCACTAATCTGTTTACTAGCTTTTAACTGTTAAATATAATTTTTCATTAAGAAAAATATTGACAAATTCTACTTGAATTCTAATGTTACATATTTTTTTCTTTTTGGAAATTTTGCTAATATATGAAGCTTAATTGTGTCTGAAATATTTGGAATAACTGATATTTCTTTATCATATTTTAGAAAGTAAATATGATCCCATGCTTAAATCTTCAATATTTGGATTTAGAGAATATTTCAGTTGTGATAACCTTTTCCTTAGATGTATATCAATAAATCTCTTCATAGCTTAGCATTCTGTGTGCTGGGTATTAATGATGTACAGATCATTATCATTAGGGACCAACATAGAAGATCAATTAACTAAACCCAAATCTAGCAACAGGAATTGACAGTCCTATGTAAAGGACTACAATGCTCAAATGTATGTTCAAGTGCCATTACTGAGCTCAAAAGTTTTATATTTTTTCTCTGTGGTGGGTCTTTATAAAATTTCTAGTGTGTTCTGCATATGATTTGGGTTGTTCCCAAAAACATGTTCACTGTCTTAATGAGTTCTCAAGAGTCAGCTAACAGAGTAAGTTTTCTCATTTACAAGGCTCAGAGAAGTTTAAAGTATTCATTATCTAGCTACCTCATATGAATTCATCTTTCATATAAAACTACTTTGGTCTGAAATTGTACATGGGATTCAAAGCTTATTCCCAAGTTCATATCCCAAACAAAATATATACATAATCTATTAATTAACTAGACCATGGAGCAACAGTATATCAGGCTTATTAAAGATAATTTAAAATAGACTAATATTTGGAGATCATATGTCNAAAGATTATGTCAGATTTTATTATTTGCATAAAGTTGAATGCAAAATATGGTAGGTTCATTGGAGTAATTAATTTAGTTGATAAGATAAAATGGCTGGCACAAAAATGGCAATCTTCATAAAATGCCAAAATATCATTTTAAACAAATATATCAAATGATGTCAAAATGAGTATGAACTGAATTATGCTATTTTATTNTAATTGTATTATGTTATGATGGTAATAACTATGTAATATTAAATGAGAGCCTTAATATTAAAATAATAAACATAATCTATAGATTTAGAATATAGTAGAAGAAGTCACCTCTCTCTAAATCATTTGTTTGTTAATATAATGTTTTAAAATAATTTCTCTATAACTCAAACCCTAAAATTTACTTTGCATGTATATACTAGAAGACTCTCAATTGCATACTAAATAGGTAGATATAAAAATAAATTTAGGTCTCTACTTAATGGAATTAAATAACTGGTCTCATTAGATGGCACCTAAGGTCTTTTTAAGGTATATTGTGTTTATTGTTTCTTTTATATCCAGTGTCCATGTTTATATTCTGACTTATGATTTTGTAATGTTGTAGTGGTCTAAAAGTGCTTTGANTTCTGAATTTTTATCTTTTCTTTGGTTATAAGTATGTAATTATACATATTTGGGGCAGTAGTATCAATGCCCAGCCAATCTTGTGTTCCTAAAGGTAGACCACCAATAATATGCAACATAATGTTGTTAACTTATGATACTTCTGAGGGTAGAAGTATTAAGCACAAAGATAATAACTTCTGTGGCTATCTATGATGAAAACTACAATTTAAATCTAGTTAGCAGATAGTGTTTTTAATGTTCCTATTTTCTTCCTGTTATTTATTTTAATTACTGATAAAAGAGGATTTAACTCATTATAATTCAGATTTTTCCCCTTATTTTCTCTCATTAGTGCTTTTTTTGTATTTTGAATCCCTGCCAATTCAATCAATATACAATTAAGATCATGTTGTTACCTGTAGGGATGACATTTTTTATCAAACTTTTGTCCCTCAGTATTCTTGATGATATTCTCTATTTTCTTGTCTGTTTTCTACGATATGAATAAAGTTCATTGTACTATATTTTGATTAGTCCTTGATTAGTTTATATTTTTCATTTTTTCTTTTCCTCTATGTATGCCTTTATAAAGTGCTTTGTGAGATGGAAAACATTTAGATGTATATCATTTCTATTTAATCTAACTTAATTTTATGTGTATGGGTGCTTTGTGGCCATATGTATCTACATATCGTGTACATGCCTGGTGCCTGCAGATACAGAAGTGTGAGTCAAGTTCCCAGGACTGGAGTTACAGGTGGTTGTGAGCTCCCATATGGGTGATGGGAACTGAACCCAGGTCCTTTGTCAGAGTATCATGTTCTTTTAACTGGTAAGACATCTTTCTAGCCCAAGTTGTGTATTATTATTATTATTTTTTATTTTGGTTTTTCGAGACAGGGTTTCTCTGTGTAGCTTTAGAGCCTTTTCTGGAACTCACTCGGTAGCCCAGGCTANCCTNGAACTCATGGAGATCTGCCTGCCTTTGCCTCCTGAGTGCTAGGATTGAAGGCATGTGCCACCACCACCCNGCCATGTATTATTTTTTTAAGCAACTCAATAATTCTTACTAGAGAAATGTGATTTAATTTATATATAATATAGCATAAGGTAGCTTCTCTTTATTCTATCTACATTTTGTTTCTTTTTTCTGGTTTACCTAAGATTAACTGAGGATTTTAAAATGCTACTGTATCTTGCACTGTCTCATTATTTATACATATAGTCAATTATTTTTCATAATTTCTGCAATATAAATACTTTATGAGAATTTACTTCAAAATAACATTATTCTAAAATATAGATAAAATATAATGAAGAATTTGTAATAGAGTGTTGTCAATTGTTGTATCTATTCTCATAAGCAAAACTATAAACTATTTTATATTTACAAATGCCAAACATAATAAATTAGTGACAAAGCACAGCCTTGGAGAAAGTACGTTATGAAATTATGGTAAGTAAAGAAAGAAGAAGTAACCTAGCTTTTTATGCCTGTTCATTCTGCGAACTCATTTTCTATCTCCACCAAGCTACATCACTTCCTGTTTGTCTGCACAAACCTCCAGAACTCTACAGCTGATGCTGGGATTAAAGGCCTGTGCCACCACTGCCTTCTGCTAGTTCCCTAGTGTGACCTTGGACTCACAGAGAACCAAACAGATTAAGGGCATGTGCTAACTTGCAAGACTTTTGTTTTTACTACTAGTGGCTGGCTGCCCCACTTTTCCTCCGATCCTCAGATAAATTTTATTGGGGGACACAGATAAAATATCACCATAATGACAGAAAGTAGAGATGCCAGTGGAATTTCATTCACTTCAATGGTGCGAAGAAATAAGTACTTTGCCACCTGACAAAGATCACAAGTCCTTCCTTGGTCTTCTCTCATTTGAGTGAGCTTAGGATTTTGTCTTTCAACGTGCTGGCTTCCTTGTCCTGGAGATCAAGAACTTGAANGCTTGGTCCTTGGAAGCATGCCTTGGTATTTTACCATAGGCTCTGTGGGAACGACTAGAGTCAGTAACATTGGGGCTGCCTTTTACACCATCATCATTNTTTCAGGCCAGTCAAAATCAGAACAGAAATTATATTCATTTATTTTATTTCTGTTTCAGTCTGGTTTCTAATTCTTTTAGCCTGAAGAAATCCTTTAATGTCCATTACAAAAAATTCTGCTCTCAATTAAATAATTCCTTTTCTATGGTTACATGAAACATTATTCTTTTTAATTTTTTAAATTAATTTAATTTAATTTATTTTATTTTAATTAATGAAACATTTTTAGAGCTGAAGTGTGAAGTCCTGTATCCCATTTGTTCTCACATAAACAGCACATTCTACACTACTACCATCAAATACCAAGTTCCAAAGTTTGCTCCATACTGGTTTCTCCAAATATTCATTTCTGTGGGAAAGTCAAGAGTTTAGCTTTATCTGAGCATAGGTTTCTCAATAAAACCCTTCAGGCTTCTGGCAGTCTCCAGTCTGAGTTCCATGCCCACTAAAATTTTATTGATTATCTTTTCATATGCTAATTTTCCATCCTATGTACATTTGACTATTTCCAGTACAGTTGTTCATTTTCTTATGCTTCAATTCCTAAAGTTCTGCATATATTGTGGGTAATGAATAGAATTCCTGAAAAAAGAAATATGCTTAATCACAGGATGACTAAAACTTTGAAGATTATGAAGAAGTTGGAATGTTACAAGTACATGACCAACTATTCAAAATAATCTTGGGCTATCTTCTCCCTTAGTAGTCAGATATTATCCAATTCTGCATGTGACCTAACCACTTTGTGACNATTAGGTAGTCCCNAGAATGTAAAGACTCCTAACCTCCACCAACCAAGAGGCTAAGGACCTATGGCTGTGATTTTCTGGCTTTGCTGTAACCTTCTAATATACTCAAAAAGTCTCTTGATTTATGATTTTCTTTGTCCTTTTATTATAAATCTTCATGAAACTGTCACCAAATTATAACATGGAATTTGGAGTAACCCACATCTTTTTCCTATACCGTGGTCACTCATATTTGAGGTGAAAGTTGTGTTTTTGACAGGTAATCAATTCTGATCTAAGTCTGTGATCTTTCTGCTCATTATTTTCACTCAGGAGCTTTAATTTTAATCAAGTCCCATTTATCAATGATGTATTTCTTAGATTACCTCCTAGAAGATAGTTTTTTATTTTATATTAGGTTAATGATCTAGTTTTATTTATTTAATGAAAATACATTCTGTCTAGATAATTTTTGTTAATGTTTCCCCCTCTTTCTCTGCCTTCCTTCCTCCTTACTTGATTCTCTCCCNTCTTACTTCCTTCTCTCAATCCCTCAATCTTCCAACCTGAAAGCTGATATCCACTCCTTTTTGCAACATTTGAATAGACTTATTTTTCTCTGTTATATTGCTTTTTGTGTATGTAAATGGGAAATTCATTGTATTAATCTGTTTTATGGCACTGTAGTCTGTTTCATGGACCTATTTATGTACTATTTCATGAGGTCACCGATTTGATTACTATATCCAGATACTAATTTGATAAAATTTGATTAAAGCTTNATGTCTGATTTTTTAATGTTCTCTTTTTTATTCATTTATTTATTTATTCTGGATCTTTGCCACATAAAATTTACAGTACTCTTGTTAATATTTGTAGGTGAATGTTTTGTCTGGGTCCTGCCAGGCCCTACGCGGTCCCACAGCCACTTATAAATTAATAACTCAAAAGCTTATATTAATTACAACTGCTTGGCCATTAGCTCAGGCATATTACTGACTAGCTCTTATACTTAAATTCAGCCCATTTTTATTAATCTATGTTTTGCC
>LZPO01118201.1:0-12986 GCA_001675575.1 Neotoma lepida | reverse complement strand
AAACTAACAAAAAAATTTTTTTAAAGGGCTAAAGATACATCTTTCAGAGTGCTTGCTTGGCATGTCATACATAAGACCTGAGACTGGAGACTCTGGATTCAACCCAGTAAACATACACACACACACACACACACATACACAATTGAAAAATTCAACACAGACTAGAATGTCATGTGGCACTTTAAGAGACAAACATGTAGATTAATACACAACTCTGGAATTTACTCTGTCCTGGGCTCAGACCTGGCCTGGAAATTACACTTTCAGGAAAGGCACACCACCTCTGAATTTCTTCCAATGTATCAGNACAGAAAAACAAACAGCTGTTGGAGCCAGGGGAAATGCTGAGGGGCCAGGGCTGTTCTGTAGACAGTTTTCAAATACAAGAGGGGCTACAGGGTCCTAGGACCAAGGAGGGGTGCATTTTGGATATTCCAGGAAAGCTCTTTGCCAACTGAGCNACATCCCTAGCCTGCATTCTGGATTTTCTAAACAGCATCATCCCTTACCTGCCCTGCAACACACAATGTAGGTACACCACAGTATCAGCACATCAGAAACAGCCCCTGTCATTGTCCTCTATCCCTTGGGAATGTTCAGACAGTGGAAGTCAGAGAGCAGAGATGCTACAAGACTCCTTCAGAAGACAGTAAGAGGTTAAAAACAAACAAACAAAACAAACAGGGCCTGCAAGAAGACTCAGCAGATAAAGGTGCTTGCTGCCACGCCTCATGATCTGAGTTCAATCCCCAGAGTCCTCAGGAAAAAGAAACCGACTCCTCAAAGTCATCCTCTGATCTCCGTAAAGGTGCCATGGTACATTAATACAACAAATGAAGTGATAAATGTAACTTTAAAACTTTTAAAGAGGCAAAGTCAAAAATTGCTCTAGTAAAAATTTTNATTCTGTAACAAATCCAACCTGACAATGACTTATTCATTGCCATCCAAGGGAAACTCAAAAGGGACAACAAGCTTGACCAACCAAGTTGCTGAAAATGTCTGGGGTAGCGAATAGTTAGGAACCCACTGTGAGCAGATGTGTGGTGCATGGCTACATTAAAGAGGGCTTGCACACTGGTTCTCAATGGTTTTTGAGCATGTAGATCATGCGGAGGANGATGAGCAGATTGCTGGACCTAGAGTCTGGGGAGGACTAGTCTACAGCACAACGGGGTGCACAGTTCAGTTCCCAAGTGCTGCAGATGCTCCTAGAGCCCACACTGAGAACCAGTAGGTGACAGTGACCTAACCCAAGGGTTGAAAGTGACTCTCTCAGCAGGGCTGTAAAAGGAGCTGTTAGTGTTAATTAAATAATTAGAAGTGTCTTTTNTCCTGCAGGGTCCATATGATTACACCACTTGATGCAATGTGTTACCAAACATAAGCCATTAAGCTTGATTGCTACTTAACTGCTGTTTGGGGGGGTGAATATTACAGGCCAGTGCTAGTGTTAGTGCCCCTGACATAACGGTGTAGTTAATCCTTACAACAATAATATAAGGTAATTGTAATCGCTTCCTGCACTTAAGCAACTGAGAGTGAAGGAGAGCTAGTTTACAGGGCAGCAGCTGCAGGCAGCCAAAGTAACCGCTCTTTCCCATAAAAACATCCAGACCCTAACTCTAAAACCTGTGACTACAGACATGCTCTGGTGGGGACATTCAATGACCCTAAGATCATGCACATTATTGTCGCTGACTCAGTTGTCCCAATGTAATCCCAGGGTCCTCAGAAAGGAGAGGAAGGGAGCAGAACCTGTCAGACATTGGAGAGCACAAGCAGAGGCAGGTCATGAAGAACATGATAACCTCATCTTACGATTGCTGACTTGAGGACAGGAAGAACTCTATTGGCCACAGCATACTCATGGCCTCTAGAAGCTAAGAATGCTCCTTAACTGAAACCTCTCAAGGAAATCAGATCTGGGTTCTCCAGTCACAAAGGCTTCACTCTGCCAATACTTGCATGAGTAAGGACACAGAACCCTTGGGGCCTCCAGGAGGGGGTGAAGCCTGCCACCTTGTAGCTCAATGTTGACCCCAATCAGACTCCAGAAAGATGAAGGAACTATAAGATTTGTGTTGTCTTAAGCTATTNTTTTATCCATTTGGCAGCAATAAAAAACAAATATAAAGCCAAACATGATGTCATGTGCCATGAGTCCCAGCTACTTGGGTGGCTGAGGTTGGAAGATCACAGGAAAACACCCAAGAGTTTTAGACCCATTTAGTCAATAAAGCTAGACCCTGAATCCAAACAAACAAAAAGAACAAAACCCCCAAACCTACTATAATCAGCAGCCTCATTCCTGGAAAACGGTGAGACAGAATTTCAAGCATGGATTTGAGCTTGGAACCATAAACATAGATGGAGATTGTAATTTGGCTTCCAAAATAAATGCAGCTAAACAAACAAAAAACTGCAGGAGATTCTCCCNCTCCTCTTTCCTTTTCTTTTTACTTTTACAATACTAAGAATGGAACACAGATACAACACCACCACTGAGCCATACTCCCCAGCCAGATTAGAGATTTTTAACACCAGCAGTTTCCACAGGATTCACAGACAGCTTCGGCCCTGGGTGTAGTTGCAACTCTAGGGAGCTTGGGGCTGATGTACTTTAAGGCTAAGCATGTCATAAAAAATAAAGCTGCAACATTATCATTTTATAGAAAGTTAATAGAGAGCCATAGGGATGGAATTACCTGTCCCAAGACAACAGGATAGTCACATAGTCACTTTGGATAAATCTTGCTTGTACTTATGAAGGCCTGGGAATTAAGTGGTTTAATATACTCCAGGGTTAGCAATCTCATGGGCCTGCAGATTTTATGTCCTTACAAGCTTGGACACGCAGTAGCTAACTAAGTATGCAACAGATACCCAANGATCCTTTACTCCGTTCAAAGCAGTAATTACATCAGCAGGTAGGGACAAAGAGCAAACCACCACCATCACAATGGAAAAGCCCCACCCAGCTACCTAGTGGCCCCGGATAAGCACCCCAGTGCTCTTAAAATCTCACAGAACTTCAGCTTCGNCTACAATGGCCTCCCTCTCTTTGCAACTTGTTCTAGGACCCCAAGTCCCTGGCTCTTCCCGGTATTCTCACCCTAAAATCCGTTTGATTTGAGTTTTTCTCTTTCAACCTGCCCAATGAAATGGAAGGTTTTCCATTTGCAGCAAAGTACATGCCAGAAAAGTACATGTTTGGTGTGTAATGAGGTAACTCCCCAGACTGTTGACAGCAGATGTTGTGAGTGCCCTCGATTGACATTCTGATGTCTGTGTGTCTGCTCTGGAGAAGTGGCCAAAAGGTGGCCCTGGGGTTGGGGGTCTCCTTAACAATTGCTGTTTTCCACATTCCCAGGAGCCAACCTGAGCTTTTCCGTGAGCGACCTTAGTGCTCACTACCTCAATGTGAAGTAAGGCTTTCCCCTTTACTGATGAGAAAACAAGGTTAAATAGCTTGCTTCAACTACCTACGGACAAAAACAAAGGACACACACACTGCGTAAGGTTCTTTTCAAAGTCCGCCCTCAGACTGAAGGGTGGCACCGGCCTATGCCCCGAAAATATCTGCTAAAGCAGTTTCAAATTTGGACCTCGGCCAGAAGAATGGCAGTAAGTCATCGAGGCTGATGTTACTCCCTTGGCTCCCCTGCGGCTGCCTTCTCTGAGCGGCGGGGAGGCGTTCCCGGGAACGCGGGTGCCGAGGGAACGCCGAGCCGAGGGAATGCCAGGGAACGCCGAGGGAACGCGGAGGGAATGCCGAGAGAATGCGGAGCTCCTGGACCGTGCGTGGGAAGCGGAGTGCGGGCTTTCGGGAGCCGGCCTGCAGCAGGATGTCTTCATTATAATAAAGAAGGCCAGCGGAGCTACAAGCCGGGGAGAGGTATCCGGAGCTACAAGCCGGGGAGAGGTATCCGGAGCTACAAGCTGGGGAGAGGTGTAAGCCGGGTAGAGGTGACCCGAGGGAGAATGAACAAGGACGCATGCGCTCCCGAAGCACCCCCACCTCCCACCCCAGTCTCGGCTACTGCCTACTCTGCACCCTTGCTTAACTGCCACCTCGAAGTCCGCTAGAGCCTGCCACAGCGGTTACTTGGCGCCAGAGGCTTTTCTACGTAGTAGGCGCCAGCTGCTGGACAGCTACCAAACTCCTCAGGCCACTCCCAAGAACTGATGACCACACCGGTCTTCCCCGCAGCAGCTTTTCCGGTCACAGCCTCTGCCTCAGGCAGAGAGCTTGGCGGCCAGGACTAGACTCTCAAAACCCAGGGAACAGAAAACGTGTGCGTCTTCCTCTGATTCCTTCCTTACCCCAAACGGCTTCTGATTTTCCCTTTCTAAAAAAATCTACTCCCCCAAATGTTTTTGTGCCCATGTGCTCTCTTGGTGCGTCNTGGGTATCAGGCCCTTACAGTGGTGACTTGCTCCTGCTCTCNGGTTCGGACAACCTCCAAATACTCTTCAGACACAGCTGCCGAGTGTTTTCTTTGGAATCAAGACAAAATTCTGTCGTGCGTTTGAAAGCTTTTGTGGATTGGTCGCTTAGGCCTTTCACGTGAAATTGTAACTACGATGTTGCCGTTTATCATTTGCAAAGAGTCACATCCAGTAAAAAAGCAACAGGAACAATAATTTTAAAAAGAGTAAACATCCCAAGAGGCTGGCCTCCTAGAGGAACGAGGTACTCTTTGAGCATCGGTCTGGGAAGCTGTAGCATCTCAGGCCTGCTTTGTACTAAGTTGGAAAGGGAAGCCTGCATGAGATAAAATCCAAGTTAGGCCATCGGTCCCGGATGGGAGAAAGGAAACAATGATCCAGTTAGAGAGTTTTAGGGTTTTTTGTTTTGTTTTGTTTTGTTTTTTAAGGCTTTCTGTCCTCAGCAATAGGAAGTAAATTTTCATTTCTTTGTTGTTTTTCCCCAGTAGTATCTATTCCTCCAAAACATGGCCCATTCCCCCTGGCATGTGGTAGGTCTCTGTATCTGCCATTTCCTAAAGAAGAAAGGAGGTTGGGACATCCACTCTTCCCCTAGCCTATCAGCAATAACAGAGACTGAGCTTCAAACCCTGTAGAAGCAGCATATGGACACCTTTTGACCAAAAGAAACAGGAAGAGTGTGGGTGAATCACCAGGTAGGACATCCCAAAAACCCAATCCCTCTTAATGTCATCTCCCCAGTTACGGGCTCTTTCTCTACTCTGGAAATTTGTAAGGTTTACCAATAAATAAATCCTTTGACGGGAGTGTTGCTGAAATCCTTCCAGGTTTCAAGGGTGGGGTGACCGTAACATCTATGCTCCTCCTAAAGTCTCGACTACAAACCTAGGCATAATTTCACCAAAGTTCACTATGATGAACCTACGAGTTCATTCAGTTTTCTTACAGAGCATAGGTTTTCTACAGAAGTGTGGGTGCTCCCCCTCCCAAGGCCATAATGGAAAGTCATTACCTAGCAGAGATAGTGTCTTCTCCTCAGACATATAGAGGGGCCCCTGCCCTAGTCTTCCCAAGTGTGAATAGTCCAGCCAGTCCCTGAAGCCACATGCTGTTAGGGAGGTATTGCCTAACAGGTGAAATGGCACAGCTGCTGGATAGTCAGGTGAGGCTCTGTGACCCTCCCCACCTCTCCACGAGGAGATGTAAACAGTCAACAGGGGGCCAACTAGATGATCTTTTATAAGTAAGCACAACTCAACTTCAGATGGAAGCAGTTTGACTTGGAAGATAGTCCTGTACAACAAAGGGGGGTGGGGGAAAGGGAACAAGCACCTGCTAGCCAGTATCACAAGCAGGGAGTGAAACCATAGTCTCTTGCAGGGATAAACAAAGCCTTTGGCATGTGCCTTTTATCATGATCCTCTGCTGAGTTCCAGGAGCGGCAGTACCCAGATCCTGGTTTTCCTCTATGCAAGTGTGACTTGAGTCAGGAGAACTTTGATATTTGAAGTGTGCCCTCATCCAAAGCCCTTTCATTGTCTTGTATACATTGCCTAATATATCTATGATCTATTCTCTCCTTTTAGAATTCAATGCTCCTAAATTCTAAAATCCCAAGTATTTTGCTACCAATTTCTTAACTTCATTTTTGAGATTCTTTTTGCCTACCCCCTAAGAATTGAATGTTCCCCGGTGTGCTGGCTAATTTTATGTTAACTTGACACAGGCTAGGGTCATCTGAGAGGAGGGAACCCACCCCAATTGCTAAAATGCCTCCAAAAGACTGGGCTACAGGCAAGCCTGTAGAGAATTTTTTTTTTTAATTCGATTGATGGGGGAGAGCCCAGCCCATTGTGGGTGGGGTCATCCCTGGGCTGGTGGTCCTGGGTTCTGTAAGACAGTCTGAGCAAGCCTTGAGGAACAAGCCAGTAAGAAGCACCCCTTCATGGCCTTTGCATCAGTTCCTGCCTCTAGGTCCCTCCCCCGTTTGAGTTCCTGTCCTGACTTCCTTCAATGAGAATATATGGAAGTGTAAGCCAAATAAACCCTTTCCTCCACAACTTGCTTTTGGTCATGGTGTTTCATCACAGCAATAGTATCCCTAAGACATCAGGTAGACTGAGTTGTTGCCCTTGAAGACTAGTACATCCATGCTACTTTATTATTACCTTGGGAGTATATGTTCACAAAAGATCTGCACATCCAAACTCATCTTCATATTCAAATCTAGCCTACTGCTGGATATCTCTATGTCCCTGAATTCAAAAGTGTACAAATCTCATCTACAACGACTGCTTTCCTGCATTTTATTTTTTATAAAGCCAGAAACCTGGAAATAACTCTTTTATTCTATTCCCTCATATCTACAAACTTGTTGGGGAACTGTATTTTAAGGGGTGCTACTTTTATGTTGCATGTGTTGAACTCTGTGAAGCTGTATCACTGTGCCTGTCTAAAACACCTGATGGTCTAATAAAGAACTGAACCGCCGCTAGCAAGGCAGGAGAAAGTGCAGGCGGGGCTGGCAGGCAGAGAGAAGATATCAAAGAAGAAATCTGGGAGCAGAGGAGAAAGAAGTATCCAGAGAAGGGGGAGGACATCAGGTGCCAGCCACCCAGCTACACAACCAGCAATAGAGTAAGAAAGAAAGAGATACAGAAATAGAGAAAGGTAAAAGCCCAGAGGCAAAAGACAGATGATCAGCAAGCCACAGAATAAGAGTAAGATTTACGGAAGTAAGAGAACCAGAAAAGCCCAGATGCAAAAGATATTAAAGGTAAGTTAAGAAAAGCTGACAAGAAAGCCAAACTAAGGATGGACATTTATAGTTAAGAATAAGCCTCCACGTGTGATTTATTTGGGAGCTGGGTGGCAGGCTCCCCAAAACAGTAAAAACCCACAACACAAACTAATCAAGCCTACTTACCATTTAGGTATCTATTGCAATTTCACCCAATTTATTCTGCTCCTATTGCTACTACCCTAAATTCTGGTCTGTAGCTTGCCTGGGTCATTGACTCCTTCATACCAGACCTCTGTGCTAATTCCAGATTCTAGACCCCTTCTCCACATTACTGTTAGAGACTCAGTTTATTTACCTCTTCAACATCTTGCCTTTTTTATCATTCTTCCTTGAATACATATGGCTGGTTGCCAATTTGCAATTATAAAGTGACCTTTTTAAAAGTTCTAGCCAGGCATGTAGCATACAGCTGTAATCTCAGTACATGAGATAGAAGGAAGATCACAAGTTTAAGGCCGGACTGGGCTACATGAGATTTTTTTTAAAAGGTCTTATGCTAAGGATGGAAAGAGAAAGCTGGAACACATCTGGATCTGGAACACGGATAACGTTATGCCGTGTCAGTCCTGAACTAGTTACCTCTGAGTTTTAAGAACTGAACTATTTAAGTTACTGTTAATTTAGGTACGTCTCATCCTGAAGTTCAGACAAATATGTGAATGAATGTGTTCTCGAGGCCTTCAAGAGGATTTTGCTCCATTTGAATCTGGTTAGAGTAACATTGATGTCAATGGTTAAATTCCTTTCAGTGAGTCTGGAAGGGTGGCTCACCAGTTAACAGCACTGACTGCTCTTCCAGAGGACCCAGTTTCAATTCTCAGAACCCAGGGGACCCCAAATGACCTCTTGTGGCTTCCATGGACACCAGGCATAGGTGGTGCACAGATACACATAGAGGGCAAAACATCCATACATATTAAAATTTTTTTCTAAGAATTTTTGCAATGTAGTTAACAGAGGCTTACCACCTCGAGTGTGAGCTGGAGGTTTACTGTACAGCTAATTCCTATTCATAGAAACATAGCCTCCTGAAGGGAACAGGGAGGCTCATGAAACATACTGCCTTCAATGAAGCAGATGCTCCAACAGCTTATGTCACATTTGTTCTTGTTCTGTGAGGGTAGAGCTATGCTGGAATGGCCGACTTCATAAGTGATAGCCACGAGTGACTTTTCTCCCCCTTCATAGTCCTTGATCACTTTTAATTTCATTTCTGGGTCAGTCACTTGATGACAACTTACTGTCAACATCTTGTTTCATGAAGCGGTATAAGACTCTGAAATGTATGACTGAAGATCCCTTCCAGAGGTTACACAAGCAGTACACACTTGCTAGAAGAAACTCTTCAAACATGCAGAGATACTTTCGTGAGTCCTTGCCTAGGCTGTTACGCTGTTCCTCAGCTGTCGCTGTCAATCATCCCTGCTCCTGTTAGTAATCCTGATAAACTTATGGGCCCATCAAGCTGGGATTCAATGGAATCTTCTTTAGTCTATTATTGTCCTCTTTCAAAAAAAAATAATGCAATGAAGTCTGTTGAATATACCAAGGCAGCAAATTCTGAAGGGTGACTAAGCAATCTAGAGGCACCGTGACATACAAGCATTAGGCAGGGTTCAAGGGCAATGGGGACATCAGTACACTAGGGGGAAAAAGGGATACAAAGAATGGCAAGGGAGTATGGGGCCAGCTCTGACATGGTAACTTTGACATGGTTTTTAACTACTGCTTTATTGGGAATGTCCTTTAAAGAGGGTTGATGCTGGGGTCTGAATGTTCATGTCTATGTCCTCTTCCCGTGCATTATGTTGAAACTATCCACAAAACAGCTTCATGAAGATGTGGGATGTTAGGTTGATTCAGTTATGAGGACTGTCTTCACGAGTGATACTAGTGCCCTTCAAAGGACTTAAAGACTTCTCAGTTTGCAGAGCTAGATTTTCTTTCTTTTCTTTTTTTTAAAGACAGTTTTACTCTGTAGCCCAGGCTGGTCTCAAACTCACTATGATCCTCCTGCTTCAATCAACCTTTCAAATTGGAATTACAGGTATGAGGAGTCATTGCCTGGCTACTTTTTCTATTATAAATTACAATCAAAGGTATTTTGTTGCACATGCCTTTAACCAACACTGGGGAGGCAGAAGTAGGTGCCTCTATGAGTTCAAGGCCAATCAGGTCTACAGAGCGAGTTCCAGGACAGCTAGGGCTACACAGAGAAACCCTGTCTCGGAAAACAAAACAAACAAACAAGGCATTTTGTTATCGAAGCCTAAATGAAAACAATTGACTGTTCTTAAAAAGGGGTAGCCTGAACAGTATTTGGCAGCCTGGTAATAGTTATGTTATCACTTAACAATTGGGATATAGTCCAAGAAATGAGTCATCAGGTGACTTCATCACTGTGCAAACATCAGAGAATGTATTTTCCACAAACCCAGATGGAAGAGGATGGTTTGCTCTGGCAGTAACTGCCCTCTACAATCAGCTTTTCCAGCTTTTAAAACTTAGTCAGCTACCTTCGCACTTGAGTTTGCAGGTTCATCACTCACTTTTGTATTTTCTAATAATTACTGAGTCATTTTAGACCACCCAGAGCTCTCAGTAACTCTGATATTCTGGTCAGGTCCAGTCTCTCTTTCAATGTTGCAGACAAACCCTGCTTTGGCAGTGGTCATCCTGGTGTTGAGGACACATTTGCGTCANGTCAGGTCATTACAAGGTTCTCCAGATCTGATGCTGACCTTTCTTGAATTAGTCTAACCTTCTGCCTTCAATGAAGCAGAAGTTCTAACAGCTTATGTCACATTTGTTCTTGTTCTTTGAGAGTAGAGCTATGCTGGAATGGCCGACTTCATAAGCAATAGCCATCAGTGATTCCGCACCCCCTTCACTGTCCTCGATCACTTTTAATTTCATTTCTGGGTCAGTCACTTGATGACAACTTACTGTCAACATTTTGTATACTTTGGGGCCATAACAAATAAAACAAGATTTAATCAAGCACAAGAGAAAATGATACATTCAACAGATGTGGTGTACACAAGATGAGACTACTGTTGGCTTCTGGTGTTGAAACACCATGTGATTGTACTGTTTTATGAAAAATAAGTAGGAAAATGACTCAGAATATTCTGACTGTCATCATAAAATGGCAAGTTTGCTCATAGTCCCTGAGAGCAGGTGCTTAGCCTTGAATTGGGCTCTCTCTTCCTAAATTTTCTCCGTGAGAGAACTGTTTCAGAGGAAAGTTGATGGCAAACAACAGAGAGCATAATCAAAGCCAACAGACAACTCACAGTGGACCTACTACACCCTGGCTGCGAGCCAGCAAGTACCATTGACACCTTCTATCTTAACAACAAAGGCTTAATACTAGTTTTTGGGAAATAGGCACTTACACAAAGTCATTTTTAAAATATGAGTTTTTGACACTTGAAGGATTTCATTCCAAACTCTCAATTATATAATTACAAAAAAAAATTTCATGTTTCAGGAAAATATCCTTAACCCTAACATAAAATTCAGATCACTTACCACAAAGTTAGACAAATGTATATAAAGAAACAAAACAGAAAGCGTATTTACAAATTTAGACTCCATGAAACATTGTGAAGAATCTTTAACAACACTCTACATACTTTTACAAACAAACTACATTTAAAATGGTGAGTCTGTAAATAATGTGAGAAAGGTCAGAGTGGGAGAACTTTAACTTTTAAAGTCCAAAGTTATCATGTTGAAGACATTAAAGCTAATGATGAAAATTTGCAACTCAAGGTTTGTGTGACAAAGACTAAGGACAGATTGTCTAAGAGAGGGCCAACTATTCCCATTCAAGTTAGTCATTAGTTAGTTCCCTGTGAGTATAAAATATTAACAACCATGAAGTGGATTAAGCTAATTACAAATTTTCTTAGTTTCTAAACAACTAAAAAGGGGTCTTTTCACAGTCAGTCATATAGTTCTTTCTACTCATTTGTGTATTTCTGCTTCATGTAAAATCCTCATCCAAAACCATTTTCCCTTCACTTCTGTGTTTTGTTTTAAAAGTAGAAAATATTTTTAAACACAGAAACATCTGTTCTTTAGCTATCGAACTGCTCTTATTCTGACTCCTGGGAGAGAAAACAAAAGATTCCCATTTCTTCCTCTACCTACAACCACAAAACAAACCAAAGCAATCCAACTCCTAGTGTAGTGTCATGGAGAACCTAGGTCTGGAACAATATGTCATGCTAGTTCTGCTATATGATGAGCACAATTATTTACATTATTAACAAATCTATTTAACAGAATAGTCATCTCAGAGTTTCCTTCAGCAGCAGCTAAAATAGACGCGAGCAGCGGCGTCTGCGAATGGGAACATCAAAAACCCTCCTCTGTCTCTCCTCCCCTTGACCCTCATCTGATTCATTCTCATCCTCATCTGAGTCATCTGATTCGTCCATGTCTGCTGAGTCATCATTATCTTCTTCCTCCTCCTCAGCTTCCTCTTCCATCTCTTCATATTCATCAGGACCCATTTCCTTAAAAGAGAAAAATCTTTTGATGAGAAGAATGTCTATCATATAATAATTCTACGGCCTAGAATACAAATAACTACACATGCTAGGCATAAGTTTTTACAAACCTGAAAAGTACAATCTCCTAATGCAAGATTCTAGACTGTACACTGTACCACATGTGAAATAATGCTCAGTAGGGTTTGAATGGTAAATACACTTCACTAAGACAGTACTCGTTCCTTACATAGTAGTTGGTAATTCATACACAGAGGTAGGTATATGATTCCTAATAACCCACAATAAAGTTTTAATGAACTTATAATAATGTGTTTATTCTTTATAAATCTGCTTACAGAAAAAAGATATGAAAATATTAATCAGATATGATCTCTACTGCTAATTTTTATGTATTGTTCTTAAAAGATTTTTTTATTGAGTTCCAAAACACATCATCTTAAAAATCAGCAGCCTCTACTTTTGAAAAAGAAGTACTTTTATTTTTTTCAGTTGCTTATAACAACAGTCACTCAATATCTCCTAGTTCCTGTGGTTGGGTATGTGGGAAGCACTCAATGAAATACTTCTGGCTTCAAGCCTCTCATGTTGCTACAGTTGAATGGTGACTAGAATCAAGCTTCACTTCAAGGACTTCTTCACTCAAATGTCTGGTACCTGGACTGGGATGATCCAAATATCTGGAGCCTGAAGTGGGCACCTCCTTCCACCTTGAAGTTGGATCTCTACATGCCGTCTCCAGCATGGCTGCTTCATAGGAACTGGACTTCTCACACTAGGTGTCACCAAAGGCACATGTTCCGGGAGAGAGAGACTAAGCTAAAGGTATTGCCCTTTTCTAACTCAGCCCCAGCCAGTGTCACTTTGCCATTCCCTAGAGAGGTACAGTCCTAATATCAGTCAACTCTGTAGGAAAAGGGAGATTGGAGGCTCTGGGACAGAAGTGATGATGAAATGCAGTGTCAGAACATCTCGTGGAATGCCATTCTGCTTAAGCAGGCATCCCTAATTAAGCCATAGCTTTAACTTAGCTGCCAATTTTCTCTTACACACATTTGAAGACTCAATTGTTGTTATGTTGGCCAGAATTTGAACAGCCAGGGCTCAGCTGGTAATCTGAATACTGAGAAACTTAGCATATTATATCAGCAAAATTCCTTCTACCATGACTTTTATGGCATTAGTATCATTAGCACTGTTCTGGCCCCTCT
>LZPO01118200.1:0-13554 GCA_001675575.1 Neotoma lepida | reverse complement strand
GAAGGAAGGAAGGAAAAAATATAGATATGGAAGCAAACATTTATAATCCTAAGCATTGGGAAGTGGAGCCAGATGGATCCCTAGAGTTTTCTGGTCAGCAAGCTTCATCTACTTGGCAAACATCAAGCCATTGATTGAGAGACGCTGTGTCAAAGCAAAAGTAGTTTGAATAATTATTGAACCATTTAGTTTTGTGCCAGATTTTTTTTTGAACAAAGATTGGCTGTTTTCATCAAATGAGGCCCTGCTGAAATGAGCAGGAAGTGTTATGGGACCTTACATGGACAGCATCTCAGACTACCAGGAGAAAGAC
The DNA here is from genome assembly GCA_001675575.1 of Neotoma lepida. NCBI lineage: Eukaryota > Metazoa > Chordata > Mammalia > Rodentia > Cricetidae > Neotoma > Neotoma lepida. The sequence continues at coordinate 13,241 of LZPO01118200.1, read as the reverse complement.
GTTTCTTGAGGGTNTATCTTGACTGAAAAAAGTGGACCATAACAAAAAAAGGGACACTTAGTCTTCATTGCCAATTTAACTAGATTTATAGTTACCATGGACACACACGTCTAGGTATATCTATNACTGTGTCTCCAGAAAAACTTAACTAAGCAGAAATCTACCCTGAATAGAGGCACTACCCATAATCCTATGGGCTAGAGCTCTGGGTGGAATAAAAGGAGAAAAGGAAGTAAACACTAGCATTCATTCCCTTTTCTTCCGTAAATCGAGTGAATTCCCTTCCCTATAATTCCACAACTCACCTCAGAGGCTAGCCCTGGAAGGCTGAACCAAAGAGGAAGCTGAAGTGGCAAGATGGCATCGGATCTACCAGCATTGCAATTTCATAGCGGTTTGCTCAGCAGAGACTAGTCCCAACTGCTTTCCACATTANCNGTGCTGGAAATGTGCTTGCCTGGAACATGGTGGTCTTCAGTGAAAAGTCTCCTCATCGAGAGCTACACCTCAAAATCATAAGTAAATTATTGCCACAGAAATTATACTCAATAAACTGTTCATGAGGAAACAAGCTGATGAAAATCTTTTTTTGTTTGTTTGGTTTTTTTTTCGAGACAGGGTTTCTCTGTGTAGCTTTGGCGCCTTTCCTGGAACTCACTAGGTAGCCCAGGCTGGCCTCGAACTCACAGAGACCTGCCTGTGCCTCCCTAGTGCTGGGATTAAAGGCGTGCGCCACCACCGCCTGGCTTGAAAATCTCTTTAAAAGCCATAGAATTTTACCAGAACCAGAGAGTGTAGGTGTCTGAATCTTTATGCTAATGCTTTTACTTATCTTAGGAATTGAAGTTGTTGTGTGTTTTTTTTTTATTATACATTCCTAGTAATGGAATAGTCTATCCATATGCTATATCCACAGGTGCCAACTCTAAATGAATACTTCAGATGGAATTACATATTTTTGTGGCCAGAAGGAATTTAGGATTATTCTACAAACTACTCACTCAATTGGCAAATGAATGAAGATTTAGAAAATCTGTATATTATCTCAGAGTTGACATCATCAAGATCTCTTAATCTCTTGAGAAATTTTATTTCTATCACAATTCTTTTCTTAAAATGTGTTCACTAAAACTTGGCATTCCAAATTATTGTAAGAAAAGGTGTAAAAGTTTGTGTATATATTCAGTTTTCACAGTGTGTGAACAGTCTCCTAAAACTGTTTGACCATGTATAATGGTAGCTATACTACCTATTAAAATTTCNTGGAAGTCCATGCAGCACTTCTGGAAATCATTTCTACCCTTTGTTATGATTTAAATATGGTCCCAGCATAAAACATGTTGGGGCTTGATTCTTTAGTGAACTAAGAGCATTGGTGTGGTGCAACCACTAAGAGGTATTTCAGTCTTCAGGATGAATTGATATGTGTCCCACAAAGAGTACACTGCTCCCCCTGGCTCCCCAGTAGGATACTTTTCCCAATCTTAGATTTAAAATCTTAGAATCTTAGCCATCCACCACATCATGACTCAGCCATGGAACCTCTGTCAGATGCTTATAGCACATTGCTTGGGATTTCCAGAATTGTGAACCAAATAACCATTTTTCTCTTCACAATATCAGGTAATTTGCTACAGTAAAACCAAATGGGCTGAGACAATTTTGTGCCTGAATTTTCCCGTATTTCAATGTAATTGGCTTCATGGAACACATGGTACTAAAGAATGTTAACTTGCATATAATTTTTCCTGCTTCTGTCTAGAGATTAATACCTAAAACTTTGCTAGAAAACACATAAGGTATTATACCAGGATTCTGAAGCTCTTCTAAGTCTGTGATCTGAAGAACTGTAGCAAGTCTCAAGTTCTTTGGAGGAATGTTCCTGTGATTTTGATTCCAAGGCTGCTTGCTGCCACAGATCTTCAGGGCTGTGACACTCGTTCATGAGACCATGAGCAATGCATCCTCAGAAATGATCCATTTTGGAAATTCTTAACCTTGATCTGTACAGAATATTTCTCCACTTTTTTTTAAACCATGCTATTATCACCCCATGTCCCCTATTTCTATTTTCGCTTTAATGTGCCTTGAGCTCCTTAGATAAAAGGATTATCAGAAGTACAAAGTGCTGTATTATTACTAAAAGCCTAAGACCTTATCTCTTCAGTTCATCAGGGAAGCTTTGGTCCAGTGACTAACAGAAGTCTGAAGTTTTTGAAGTATGCTACCAATATGTTTCTGAGGACTTACAGAAATGTTGGGCAACAAATAAAGAGTTGCTTTCTGCTTTAAATGTTCAAGTTCTGGGTACTAGAATTGTATGTCTAGTTCTTTTAAGGACATTTTTTATATAGCTTCTACCTCTACCTATCTTTTATAGCGATGGATGAGATGGATAGAAATAATTAGCTCCCCAATCATCTTTCTTAGTAGTAGTATGATAAAGACCTTGCTTGCTTCAATGATGTTCATAATTTCATTAAGTCCTGCCATCAAACAATTTCATAAACAAAGGAGTGGTAAGAAAAAATTCATGAGCATTTGCTTATTTTGTTCCTTAAATTTTCCTGTCAAGAACAGAATGGTAAAAGATGTTAGGCTGAGAAAAACTGTCCAAGGTGGGCTGGAGAGATGGCTCAGAAGTTAAGAGCACTGGCTGTTCTTCCAGAGGACCCGGGTTTGATTCCTAGCACCCACATGATAGCTCACAACCACCTGTAATTCCAGTTCTAGGGAACCTGATGCCCTCTTCTGACCCCCAGAGGCACTGCAGACACATGGCACACATACATACATCTGGCAAAATACCTCTGAATCCAAAATAAAATTGTTTTAAATAATAAAATTTTAAAAATCTATCTGATGAATATCTGTTTATAATGGCCACATAACACTGCCCAAAGTACAGTTGTTGGGGGAACCAGAATACCCTCAGCAAATNTTTAGATCTAAAACTTGACTCAGCATTTCAGTATTCAAGTTTCTCTTCTAGGTGCTATGGAAACTCGACCCCTCTCCCCACCCCCAGACAGGAATATGTTCTTCCCTTTGTGCTGTTACCAGCAGACAAACCTCAATCTCTGATCACTGTCATCTTGTCCTATTCCATTCTGATCCCCATAGGACCTACGCATGTTATAACTGAGTTATTACAGATTGCCCTATCATTTTTCTTCTTTAAGTTTATTTTTGTCCTCCAACCCAGGTTGTAAATTCACTCAGGCAATGATATTCTTATTTTGTGTAGATAAACACAACTCTGAGAACTTTGCTAGCACTCAGTGGGACTTGTGATTTGGGTTCAGTAAGGATCAGAGCCACTGAGAAGTTCAGCCAGCACACTAGGGGAATTAGTCATAGTCTCTGCATTCTGTCACAGGAATTCTCAACATCCCAAGGCAAGTTCCATAGCTCTGCTACCTGGTCTGGGAAGATAGGGCAGTGACATGGATGCTTGAGACTTGGGTTAAGATACTTGGAGGCCACAGAAGCATAAATGGTTTTCAGTAAGCCTGCCACATTCCCCTCTGCAGCGCCAGGCTATTTACGACCTTGAAAATCCATCTCAACTTACATCCATGTTTCATTAGAGGAGACCTTTCCTGTAAAAGAAAGAAAACNTCAGGAGATCTTAGTTTAGATGCTCACCCTGGTTTCCTTTCTCTGGGGTTTAGACCATAGACTTTCATACATTTTTGGGCCCACTCAGGAACAGCACCATTCTAAGCAATCAGGGTGGTCAGGGAACAGAGAGAACAGTATCTTGCCCCTGTGCTGTTGNGTAATGCAGCAGATGGGGTCAGGTGACCCNGCTTGAGGCTAAGCCTACAAAAGATAATAGAAGGAGACATGAGCAAGCGAGAAGATAACATTTCAAATAAAATTTAACANCATGCTATAGCCTCTTGCTGTAACAAAGGCCAGAGGCTGGAATCCCAGTGCCTAAGTCCCCAGCAGGTGTGATTTGTGATCCAGTGTCATTTCTCGCCTCTGATCCTCTGACTCTCACCTATGCCATCAATAGTGGTACTGACACTTACCTGGGAGGAAAGAAGTGAGGTAACATGAAAGATAGATTCCCACCCTATAATGAGCTTTTCATCGACCGGCAGATAAGTGGTCTAATTATTTTGTCATGTATGGCAAATTGACCTGCAATACAAACACTTTAAGAAATTGAATGTCCCCAGATGTGGAACAGACAGTGTTTCAGATACGGTGTCTTGGTCACATGAAGGACTGCAACTTCCAGCTCAGTTGCAGCTGCCAGATTAAGAAGAAAGCTAGAGACCTGGGACCCAGTGACCAGAGCCAACCTGGNTCTCCAGTCTNTGTCATTGGTTCCAATAACAACACCCTTGGCTGTAACAAGCTGAAGGCCTCTGTCAACTTATTATTCATTGTAAAGACCTCATAGGCCCTGACAAGGACAGTGCTACTAAACAGAAGAAGATCAAGGTGTAGCTAGCAAACAGAGAATAAAAATAAGCCTATGCATATTATATAGTAGCATGCAAATCGAATCCAGAAACACATGAAAGATCTATAAAATGACAGTAATAAGCAATGTGTNCATCCAAGAGATGCTGAGAGCCAAGGGAGGCCCAATGTGGAGGGTTTATTACTTGAAGAAAGGGCTCTGTGCCCCTCAGCCTGACCTGCTACCCAAGGACTGGCTGNGGTAGAGAATGTCTTTTTAAAGAAAGGCTCAAATTTCAAAGCTCNTGACCTCCCTTTTATGCTAATGTGAGTAGAGACTCAAGCTAGATGACTGATGTCTGTACATTTATTTATTTATTTATGAAAATAACTGAAAATCCTTTTTGGTGGTGAAAAATGCAATCAGCACAGTTTGAAAATCTATTATTTTTTTTTCTACATAAAAGAAGCTGTTCAGTTTCATTCTGGCCATTCCAGAAAGAAGTGGAAGGAGGGAATGGAAAGAGAAATTCTATCTTGAAAATAGAAACAACGATCTAGAAAAGTAAGTTGTAAATAGAGTTAAAATCTTATCAAATACTTGCTTTACATGTTCAACACATACTCCATTTACTTAGGAGCCAGTCCATTGAGGAACATGATTCCAATGAGGGCATTATAAAAATTCTTTCATTATCAGACTCCTGCTATGTACTCGTGTAGACATACACACACACACACACACACACACACACAGGCACACACACACACACACACACACACACACACCTAAAGCAAACCAGGGTGACAAGTAAGTAGCCCAAGCTATAAACTGAAAATATGATCGTTATACTTAATTCCTGGAAAGCAAGGCATTTAAAATTCNTCCACCCCTGCTACTCCCACCCTCTCTCCAATATGTTCAAAAGGGCTCTGTGTTTTTTGTTTCTCAGATAAGATTTCTTATCGAAGTTGCCCAAGTTGTCTTGTTCTAGCATCTATTGATGCTCCCTGCAAGGTGAGTTTATAGCGGCCATCCCAGTTTTACTGTCAATTTAACATTTGCCTTTTTTTTTCCCATTCTGACCTAAAAGTCCAGAGCTAATATTTACACTGACAAAGCAAGTTGGTTTTTCTTCAGTGACGTGGTTCTCTAAGCCCAGTCTAATAACCGTCACAAACTCTTCTTCCCACAGTCTTAAAATTTTGATTTTTATCTAATTCTAGAAGAAATCTTGACATTTGTTAAAAAAACATACTATTTTCTTGGGATTCCTAAAGAATTGACTTTCAAGTTTATTTGCCAACTGAAGAATCAGGAAAGCCTGCCTTAATTCCCCTTTAAGTATCTCTAAGGCTCAAGGACTCTCTCCATGAGAAGCCCTTCATGAAGTCTATGCAGTTCTGAACACAGAGAGGGATAGGAGTCTTGGGTCCACCATTTTTCAGCACAGGCATGTCAATCAAACTCAAAACAAAAGAAGAATTTTCATCACTTTAACAGTGAGTTTAAAATAATATCTCAGGTGAAAAGTGTTATGTTTAACTTATCCACTAAGTATGAGATTCTATAAATGCTCTAATTAGAGTAATTCATTAAACATTGTTCTTGAAAGCTTATTAAATAAAATGATCTTAGTATAAAAACATTCCTTGCAATTTATTTCTTCAGACACAGTGCTCTGTTTTGTCACTAGTAGCATTATCAGAAGGTGTAGCTTTCATAACGCACACAGTTACTAACAGAGCACATTGCATGAGGTCTGCTAAAATCTTACTACCTCATGAGCTCCACTTAAGACTTTGTAATGGTCTCCCAACTTCCCTTATTTCCTAAACTTGTTTGGCCTTTAAATTAGTCTTTTAAAGGTAGTGATGCTTACATCATGGCAATGAGGAAAAAGTTCCCACAGCCTGGGATCTCAAAGCCTGTCTTCTTCCAAGTCTTTCTTTCCCCCACCAAAATGTCCTCACTAAGCTGGGTATGGTGACACACCTGCAAGTCCAGCATTCATGAGGCTGAGACAGGAGAATCAGAACTTTGAAGTCAGCACACAGCAAATTCCAGGCCAGCTCAGGCTACATAGAAAGGCATTGTCTCAAAGCTGCAGCAACAACAATTTTGTCATCTGCGCAGGCACTTTACCACCTGCATAAGCAGATGTGGAGCTTGAAGCTAATCCAATTTAAACTTCAGGGCTTCTCACTTGTTTAAGCTCCTAAAGGCTGTTTCTAATTTTGTTTCCCTTTCTCTATAAAGACCTCCACACAAAAATGTGAACTTCCCAGGTCACATGTCAAACACATTTACTCTCTGACGCTTTGAGCCACACCCGTCTTCTTTCTCATTCTGAAAACTTTAATTCCTTCTTAAAGGCCAAAATCAACTCTTGCTTCCATGGATCTACTTACAGCTAGTAGGGATTTTTGACATATTTTATGTAAACATTCTTTTACACTTCTGTTTTTTTTTTCAGTGCTCCCATGTCACCTGGGCTCATTTGGGACTTGTAGAGTACACACACACACACACACACACACATAGATTAGTATGTCACACTCTGGAAATCTGCCTAGGTTGTGTATTTTTATGTGTTATTCACCATTGCCTCTGTTCTATGTAGATAAATACCTTTTGGTATTTAAATTTAATTCATGGCAATTGANACACTATGAATATTTATCTAACCATAAACTACTTAGGAGGTGTCAATATATGCTAGGTATAGTCTAATAGAGGTGAATGGAAAAACAAAAACCTAACAGACTCAGATTTCCAGCAGTCATAGTATAGATCACTCCAGTGATTCCGAAGTATTTGCAAATTTCTCTCCACAGGCATTGATTCCAGTATAACTGCAACTCCAACCATGGTTGGCCATGTGGCCACCAANGAATCAACAGAAGTTTCTCCCCTACACGGTATTTCAAAACATTCCTTTGCACACCAGATGCATTCTAGCAAATCCCGTGTCACTGACTCGATTCTGATAGTCTCCCACAGGTTGAGAGCTTAGGTCTACAGTATTGGGCCCACTGAGACCCATTCAAAAGCCAGGAGAATCAGGAGTTTNAAGTCAGCACACAGCTAGTTCCAGGCCAGCAACAANAATTCTGTCGTCTGGGTAGAGAAGGAGCAGTGGAGGGAGGTGTAAGGCAAACACCAACCTACCANGCTCTCAGTCCTATCCTTACACTCATCTGTTGAGCAGAGGCAGCTGTGTGTGTCCCACTAGCTGATGGGCTGGTGAAATACCCATTTAAACCAATCTCCAAAGCAATGATTTGGCCCAGTTCATGGTGAACTTACCCTTAGAACATGAAATAATTGGAACCATTTGTTCCATNATGGGGAGCTGGCTACAATTTTAAAGTACGAAAAAAAAATACAATTCCAAACTCTATCACAGATAAATGAATGAACTTTCACCCTCCTATTCCCCTCAAAATGGCTGGGGAGCAGCCATAGCATTGGCTGGGCTAGGCCAGGTCTGCTGTTGAGCAGCCTGGGGTACACAGGGTGGCTCCTTTAAACACCATCTCTATTGTTCATGCACAGACACTTCAGAAGTCTTTCCTTCTGTTTTCTTTACTTANGTCTTAGGGGTTCACTTAGGGGTGGCAGACTGACAGTCTTTCTGTTCTATGAGTAGAAACTGTTGCTTGTATTACCTTCCTTTAAGAGAAAAGGAGTCTCCCCCAAGAACATTCCTAAATAGAATGTGTAGTGGCAGTTAGCAGAGCCCTGTATTTTACCTATTCCGTCCTCTATCTCTGTTTCTATGCTACCCCAGAAATAAAATCTAGTTGATGATAGATATTTCAGGGTAAACTGAGGTCCTATAAATGCCGTGTATCCTGATTAGATTTAATCATCAAATTAACAATCTACAGTCATCTGAGAAGAAAGACTTAATTGAAGAACTGCCTAGATTGAGTTGGTCTATGGTCATGTCTATGAGAGATTGTCTTGATTGTTAATTGATATAGGAGATCGCAGTCCAGTGAATACCACCATTCCCTGTCATACTTTATCTAAGGAAGCTAGCTAAACAAGAACATAAATGAGTCAGAGAGTGAGCCAACAGGCAATGTTCCTCTAAGGCTCTCACTTTCAGGTTCCTGCCATGAGTTCCTGTCCTGACTTCCCTCAGTGAAGCACTGGGACTTGGAGGTGTAAGATGAAATACACCTTCTGGTCCCCAAGTTGCTCCTGNTCAGTGTATTAGCATAGCAGCAACACAATAAAACTAGATCACCACGTCCACTGGTAATGAGGAATATTCCTAAAAACAAAACCAGTATTTTTATGTGGTTTTATAGAGATGCCATACTTCTTATTCCAAAATGTCTATGTGGTAAGTCCACCTACATCTGAAGTTATTGTGATTCCTATCTTCAACAAATATAAACAAGTATAAGCTGTTGTGTGTACCTGTGTTTCTGGTTATTAACATTTAATTACCAAAATTGCACTGCTTTATTTTTCTCAGTGACACTAGCCTCCATAATTTTGATAGGCTACCAGAATTTAATGATATTATCACATAAAAACCTAATGCAAAATAAAATAAAATAGAATAAAATCCCCCCNTTTTTTCCCTTCAATATCTCTTTTATTTTATTTANAGATGCCATCAAAACCACTTAGTTCATGGTTTCACTAGAAAAGCATGTGATTGTTAGACTGTGTGAGTACCAGACCAGGTGGTAAAGCAGCCTAGAGGTCAAACGAGCAAATTGACACAACAATTGAGAACACCCTGTTTTGTCAGGGTGAGTGACAGTGCTGTTATGTGCATAAAATCACAGGTTACCTGAATGCTAAGTCACTTGTCAAGGGCTCATTTTACCGTTGCTCTTGATTTTTCTTTTCCTGTGTCACATAAGATTCCTTGAAGCAACTAGAAAAACAGTCATAATCCATTTGATTTTCTTCTTTCCTAGGAGGGAAACTTTTGACAGATGATAAATAGCAACTGCTGACAATCATCAATGCGAAGCTATCATGCTTTTACATTAAATACAAAAACAGAGTTGTAAAGTCACAAGGGATGGGACTTTTGACATGGACGAGACAAATATATAATCCTCAGAACTGCACTGATGGGATCTGAGCCACTGCAACAAAGCTCACTGCTTTCAGAGTCTCACAAAATCGCACGAAAGCTAACTTTGATATCTGCAAGCTAATGCATGTTCCACCCAATGTAGCAAGCACTTATCCAGAAGCCCGAGTCAATCACGCACATCCATCCATGTGCGTGCACAAGGAAAACAGCCATTTTATCATACTGTCTCTTTTAATTAAGGCTAAAAGGGAGACCAGAAAACAAGTAAAAAAAAAATACCATAAAACCAAGTTAATTAGATGACAAAGGCAATTCTTAGGCACAGGGTTTGGCTCTCCGATGTTTGTATCTCATTAAACCTGCAGGAGAGCTGAGCATCTAGGACCCTTCAAAGAAAACCAGTAAATTGCCCATATGTCTCATCAATAGGAGTGTGTCATGNACAAAGGTTACTTCCTTTATAGTCTGGCCNGNTCCCTCTTCCCCTGTTGACATGTAATCACAGTGGCTCCCAGATCAGTCTTACTCCATGGCTAACTGTTTAGTGACATTCACTTCAAGTTATCTAACCAATTTAACAACCCAGGGTACTCTTGGGACCCAATTTCCACCTCAAATTATACATATTTTTGTACTTTGGATTAAATGACTGATCTTAATGGGAGAAATCTTATCTAATAAGGCTGGGGAATAGCAGTTACTTCAAATTTCATGCTATACTGAATGATCCTGGTATCAAATTAACAGGGCTTTACGACATTCTGTTTATTTACCCAATTAGTAACACTCCGGCCTTTTGGCTTTTATATAAAGCTTATTTTCTTTTATTTGGCCTAATTTCCCCATGGGAGGAAACTAAGGGGTAGACAAGGTTAAAGAGATGATTCCTATCACCTGTGTTTCCTTTCTTCTTTTTGTCTTTCACACACCAGCACATGTGCATACCTGGAGAGANGCAGACATAAGAGAACAGAGGCCAGAAGATATGTCCTGGGCTCCCGGTAGGTTCCTATGCTCAGCATAAAAACTTTCACAGAAAATGATTGACTGGACCTACACTTCTATAAAGACTTTCTTGTTCATTGTTTTGTTCTGTATGTTTTCTAGGCCTATGAGATTTGTCTATGTTCAATCTCTTTTTCTGCCTTTCCATCATGTGATATGTCTCCCATTGAGCAAAGAGGTGGGTAACTGTTTTACAAGAACACACTTAGCTAGAAGGAAAGCCGACATTGAAGTGGATGGGGAGACCNGGTTAGTAGCTCNATGGTAGTGTGTTTTCCTACCTGTGTAAAGCTTGGTTCAACCCNTAAGCACAAGAGAAGTGAAAGGAAGAAAGGAGGGAGGGCAGAGAGTAATGATAACTGNGATGAAGACTCCATCAAGCACTTCCAAANTAAATACATTAGTTGTTTTAGCCCCCAAATAAAGAAGTTTGACAGCATTCGGGTTCACACATCCTGGGATTATACCTGTCANGACTTGAATCTTTCNTGTCTAGCACCTGATTGTTAATTCTTCTAAAAAATTCTCATAGTGAACCAATAACCTTCATTTTTCTTATTTTTAAACTTGTTATTTTTATTGAAGAGAATGAAAGAATATAAACAACAAATAGATACACATACAACAATTAAATAAATGATGATATCTTAAGAAATAGTTAAGTTTAAATTTACTTTCTCTTATCTTTTTACTAAACAGCATTTGTTCTTTGCTATTTTTACATAGATTTTGATAAAACTATATTGTAAGGTAATATTTAATTCTTGATATAAATATNCACTGCAAATTAAAATCAGATTTTTAAAAAATTATATGTTACAAAGTAATGCTTAGTTTTTAAAGTAAACCCACAATGAAGATTATTTCTTCCAATGCTAAAAATTTGAGATGATTAAAACAATTAATTTGAACAGCAGCAGGTCTAAATGAGCAACAAGGTGAGCACATTCAGGGTACAAGCTCCCCATTAGCTCAAGAGAATAAAAATGACTAGAACTAATACTTCAAATAGTCTATAGGAGCCTAAGAAAGTTAAATGCATGGAACATCTAGGTAACACAGTGTCAGAAAATATATTAACATATAAACAGAACATCACACAGTGATGTTCATATTAAAATACTAGCTTTTGAGCAAAATGAAACACATACTTTGAATCAATGCCAGCCCGAAGTGATACTCAACATTGATTATAGTTGTTTTCTCATTAAAGTTTAATAAAAGCTNTTAGTAGTGAGTTTACATACATTTCATCTGAAAATACTCANAAACAGAGTGAGCAAACACACTCAGCCCAGGATGCANTTATGATTGTTTTCTAAATTCCCTGTCCCACAGATGGGCCACATTTTCCTCCTTAATATAAATCAAAAGTTACCCTCCTACGAAAGACAGCAACTTGGTGAAGTCCTTACCCTTTTCCTCACCTAATCTCAGTCTTTCACGTTGGAGAAGGGGCATCTGGTGAAGACAGTTTCTTCCATGTAGTCTCTGTCACAGTGTCTCCTGTCAGTCTTGTCTTCATGAATTAATACATAAAGCAGAGGCACNACGAACCAACTACTTCATCTCCTAGAGATATACAGCATAGTACAGAATTTCATCTTTCACAGATCCATCCTTAAGAGGGAATAATCTAATAAGAAATCTAATATCAAAAAATAATTGTCATGTAGTTGGATTTTATCAAGTCAGTTTCCATGTTACCTCTTATCCTAATTCAGAATTAGGATAAGACAGCAGTCTTTCCAACTGCATCTCATTGTAACTTTAGGGTGGAGGGAAATCTTAATTTTCCTAGTTATAGCATCCTAATGTCTAATAAGTACATTAAAGACTTTTGACACTTTAATTTCAGCTGCTAAGAAAATGCTACAAAAATTTCAAGCACAGTCAAGTTATAATGATTCATCATCCATCTTTGGAAAGCTTGGAAGACAAAAACCAAACCCAGCTAAACCTTCAATGAAGATAAGTGACATCCTGCTACTCAAATACTGTATTTTATCTTTGCAACTTAGAAAAAGTGGNTTTGAGGCAACCAATAACCTCTAAGTAGAGATCATCACACCTGCTGCATTTCATTTTTTTCCCTAAGAACCCTCCTCAGTAGCTGTGAGAGTAGAAAAATGAGGCCACTTAATCTGAGTAACTAAGGAGAAGGTCAAAGGTTGAGACCTAAACAGACCAGTAAACTTCAAGCGAAGAAGACATCTGTTCATCAGACACATTTTGTGCCTTCAGTAATCCTGACCAGCTGTCTCAGAAACTTCAATCACAATGNAGACCAGTTGAGACTCCGGACTGTTCATTGGTTCCATGCAAATCCATCAGTAGGACAGGTAGGAGCTCACATGTCAGCATTCTGCTTGCTGTCTCTTAGCAATTTTAATGCACAAAACAACAACACTCTGAAACNTTTTGTTTTGTNTCACCAGCTAGTAAAAGCATCGAGTGAATGAATGACAAGGAGTTACAATATTTAACACTGCCTGCAGGACAANCAGCATTTCAATGTTCTGTGTTTTTCAGCTGTCGGGAAGATAAAGCTTCCCTCTGCTGTCTTTCCACACTTGTGTTCAATGGCATTTGGAGCAAACTGCCCTTTGAAAAATCTAGGAAATGTTTACTTATTCCATTTACTAAGAAATAAAGCAGAGCTTGCACCCTGTTGTCAGATGGGCAAGAAAAGAACCAAAGAGTTCAATTACTCATCCAGAGATGGTCTGGCTCAAAAAACACAGG
>LZPO01118198.1:13106-25081 GCA_001675575.1 Neotoma lepida | reverse complement strand
GGAACTGCTGCAGGATATTTTGTTCATACTTCCCCATCTGCTGAATCTACAGCATATGTGCCACACGTGTTTCTTCTCAAAATTTTCACATGTGTGTCAAAGAAAATATAATCCGTATGTTTTTCATTTATTTACATTTGCACTTTAACTCATCAGTACATGGTTATGCAAGACCTTGTTGACTGCCAAGACACATTATAGACCTCCAGATTTCCAAGAAAACAGCCTGGTGGGATGAAATATTTTATTATTAGAAGGTTCCTTTATCTGTTTCAAACTGTATTTGAACAAAAATATGTTTCTGTTTTTGACTAGAATATCCTATAGTTAATAATTAACATTAATTTAGATAGTTAATAAGTATAGAGTCCTTCATTTCTGAGGATCTCAAGACAATGTTCTCATCACCTGGACTCTGATGAGCTCATTGTTTTAATTACTAAAATTAAATTTGCAAGATATGTTGTACCAGATAGTTATCTATGGAACCACCATATAACATTGAACTATCAAATAACAATGGAAAATCATCATTGTTATTTGAGAGAAACATTCTAACAGCAGATGTCAAGAACATAGGGTAAAAAGAAGTGGAACAAAGATAGCTAGGGAGTCAGAAAAATAGGACGAAGCATCAGAGCAGCTGGAGCCATCTTCCAGAAAGAATCTCTCAAAGCATGTGTCTGATCTGAGGTTAATATCCAAAAATCCAAAAGGAAATGAAACAACTCATTAGGGTACAAACAAAAACATTAAAAGTGGTCAAAAGATCAGAATTGATATTTCTACAAAAAAAAGATATACAATGACTACTGGGAATACAAAAAGCATGTTACTCACACATGTTACTACTACTGAGGGAACCCCTAAGAGAGAACAAATACATTTTGATCTTCAGAGCTCCATTCCTTACTGTATTATGTTACGCTCAACTACTACTGAGAAAACTCCTAAGANAGAACAGATATATTCTGATCCTCAGTTTCAGTAAGCTCAGTTTATCATGGCAGGGAAAGCATGGTGGACAAATGAGGTTCATACTGTGACTGGCTGGGAAGCAGAGACAGATGAATGCCAGAACCCAGGTGTTTTCTCATTCTCCCCACCCCCTGGTCGGTGTAATTGCACAACCCACTTTCAGGAATGGACCTTTTACATCAGTTGACCATCTCTAGAAATGCTTTCCCATGCACCAATACAGATGTGCCTCAGTCTTCTAGGTAATTATATATCCAGTCAAACTGACAGTGAAGCAAGACTTTTACATTTTTAGAAAACATTTGTTATAGGGATTCTTCATAATTTAAAAGTAGAACTGTCATATAATCCAACAGTTCCATTACTTGGAATATGTCTGAAGGAAATGGAATCAAGATGATGTTTTAATTAATTTATTTATTTTTTAAAAGTTTTTTTTTTTTCATTTTACTTACCGATCCTGGTTCCCCCTCCCTCCCCTTCTCCACCCTGCCACCTCTCCCTATCTCACCCACCACATACTCCTCAGAGAGGGTAAGGCCTCCCTTGGGGAGTTAACAAAGTTTGGCATACTAAGTTGAGGTAGGACCAAGTCCCNCCCTCTTGTATCAAGGCTGAGCTAGGTATCCCACCCTAGGGAATGTGTTCCAAAAAGCCATTACATGCGCCTAGGAAAAGTCAGGATGATGTTTATTGCAGCACTATTTACACTAGTCAAGCTGTGGACTCAACTCTGCTTCCTGTTAACAGCTAACATGAGTGGATAAGTCTGAGTTTCTTATCCTATTGCTGTGATAAAATATCCTGAAAGAAGAAGTTTAAAGTAAAAGTTCTGCAGTTCAGTCTGTCATAATGCGTGTGTTAAGGTGGCAGGAGCTTGAAGCAGTTGGGTTATAACACATTCATAGTTAGGAAAGGGAAGCAATGAATGCTTACTGCTTATTAGCTGCTCTCCTCCACTTACATAGTCCAATATCCCAGANAAGAAATGAAACCTCCCTTGGAGCATAAATTTTACTACCTCAATGCAGTCAAGACTCCCACTCTCTGTGCCCAGAGGGCTGACTCTCAGGTGATTTTATAGTCTGTTGAGTTGACATTTACTACCACAGAGACAATGAAGTGCTCCTCAGTCTTATAAAAATAAGACAACTTCGTATATGATGAATCAAGACCATTGTTAGTGAAATAAGCAAGAAATAGGTACTAAATGATTTCACTGTTGTGTGAAATTCAAAAAGAATTTAAATCACAGATACAGTAAGTAGAACACTGGTCACCAGGGACTAGTGATAGAAGAATTTTGATAGATTTTAGTAGATGCAATCAAATGTCAGTTGACATTACAAACAATGAACATTCTGTGCCTGAGACATGTGTACAGATTCTTTGACAACCTTCCGGTGGGAGGATTTGGACTCTATCTTCTCAACTTGAGTCTGACTGTTGCTGTGATTGTGGTAACCAACACAAGGGAGGAAAATGATAATGCCAGTTTCACGTACCTGTCTCTTATACACATCTAGATGTGTATAAGAGACAGTAGCCACACAGCCACCCAGCCACACAGCCACACAGCCACACAGCCACACAGCCACTCAGCCACTCAGCCACCCAGCCACCCAGCCACCCAGCCAGCCATGGAGTAAGAAGGAAAGAAAGATATACAGAACAAAGAAAGGTAAAAAGCCCAGAGGCAAAACATAGTTAAAAGGAAATGGGATAATTTAAGTTAGAAAGGCTGGCTAGAAACAAGTCAAACTAAGGCAAGGCATTCATAAGTAAGAATAAGTTTCTGTGTATTACTTGGGAGCTGGGTGGCAGACCCCCCCAAGAGTTAAAAACAAACTAACTAACAACAACTATAAGTTCTTGTCTTTTTCCAAATTCCNTTAATCATTTCAATAACTACTCTTCTTCGAAAATCTTTTTAGTATAATTTTTACTTGTCAGTTATTTGTTAAAGCAAGTTTACAATTCCTGGGATCATTAAAATTGATGCCCAGAATGAGAATCAGAAAGGTACATATGGTTTTCCTTCACATTCACTTTTTCTAGTGAGAAATATTGACTGGTTAAGTGTCTGTATTTGAAAATAAATCTGATAAAATGTTATTATGATCAAAACAGAAACATTCTATATAATTATGCTAAATGTGTTTTCTTAAAAGCAACACACACACACACACACACACACACACACACACACACACAGAAAGTTCCATATTGTGAGAATTCTAGCAAGTACCCAGTAAATAAGGACAGAGTATTTTTTCCTCAAGGCCCTGAAATAAACAGATTGAGGTAAAATATCTAGCTACTAATTCCAAGATTCTTACAATCTTCTGAGAGTTCAAAATGTCTGGACACAAGCAACACAGCAAATGTGTACAGATAATAAACAGTAGAAAGAGCTCTCTGGTTGGGGTAGTGCTGGAGTTGAGGAGCCACAGTTGGTCTTCAGGATTCTAAATAGAGACTTTTTTTTTCTAAAATGGTTGAATGCTAGCAGTCTAAAAGCCACTTTTAATGTTCTAAAAGTTCCCTGGGCAGAAATTTTGAAGCCTGGATTGATTGCCTAGATGGACTCATATTGAGTGTAGTAGCTACATGCAAAGCATGTTCTGCTGGGAAGAGGCCTCCTCCCCTCCTCTAAGAGTTGAGAAAGGTTGAAAATATCCTCTGCATTCCACATCTCTGCCTCCTGAGCACTGACAGGCCAGGGATTTGTGAAGAGGAAATTCACCCACTCCACAGAATAGTGCTAGGGCAATCAGTTTGGTTCCTGAAAGCTGGAGAGCAATCATCTGTGAGGCTACTTCCATAAATTTTTAATTCATTACAAATAATGTATACAGCCAGAATTCTCTTTTTACTGTCATAAATCATCNTGATACAATGTGTTCCNAGCTTGAAATGACTACAAAAACCTCTGATCATCCCTTCCTTGTCTGTCTCTATATAANCTCTTCTTATTTCCAGCTTGTAGGAAAATTAAATCTACATTAGATGTTGTTTTGTCTCTCTGGCCTTTGAGGGACACCCTTCCAGCCAATTAATGTTAGTTTTCAATGTTGATTCTTAAATTTTATATTGAGCCATGTTAAGTGAATTGGACAAGTATTATAAACAAACAGAAATGTTTATAAACAAAACAAGGTAGCTGTCCTTAGGTTGGTTGAATATCAATGAAGATTTTGACTACATATTGGTCATAAGGTTGGTGTTCAACAGTGATTCAACAAAGCCAATGAGTATCATAGGTGAGCAATATTCATTTCCCACCCTGTAAAGCATAAATTAATGTAATATTAGCAATGTAAGAGTATATCTTCAGAATGTATCACGAATGAGTTCCAGGACAGCCAAGGCTACACTGAGAAACCCTGTCTTGAAAAACCAGGAGAGAGAAAGAGAACTATGCCTCTTGGGATTGTCTTNTCCTCAGTACTGCTTCTTGCCACAGTTATACCAATATTGGATTTGACATAAATTGCTGAGAGGATGAGATGATAATACCACATCTATGATAAACAACCTCTGTAGTCATTAGTATTATATATAAAATAACTTCTCATAGTTTATTTTCAGTCATAGTTACTTAGGTCAAAGATATATACTTATTTATGTAACTATTTCAATCATGTAAATATTTTATTCCCATAAAATCTGTCTCTTAANGTCATATCATAAATTTACTCTTTTATGAAATAAAATGTACTATAACATGTAAAATATACTAATACACTTANAATAGTAATGAAGTTGTTTCATTAAATAATGCTCAGGATTACTTTATTCTTATATATGGATTTGAATTGTGTTCATTACCTGAACGGTCATGGTGCAGGCCTTTAATCCCAACATTCGGGAGGCAGAGGCAGGCAGATCTCTGTGTGTTCAAAGCCAGCCTGGTCTACAAAGCGAGTTCTGAGTTAGGCTCCAAAACTACAGAGAAACCCTGTCTTGGAAAAAAAATGTGTTCATTAATACTCCATAGTTCTCAAGTTGATAAAAATATTTGTAGAAGGCAATGAAGCCAAGGTGATCGATTATGAATGTGATGACTAATCATTGTCAATTTGACTGGATTTGGAATATCATAAGAGATATAGCTCTGGATAGGTCTGAGAGGGGCTCCAGAGAGATTTCACTGAGGATAGATCCATACTGAATGTGGATATCTCCATTGTAAGAACTGGAGACCCTGACTGAATAAAAAAGGAAAGTGTGTGAGGCATCCCCTGTATTCTGCTTCTCCGTCTTCCCAGATGTGAGGCATCTGACCGTATACTCCCGCTACCATGAGCTCCACCATGTCTTCCAGCCATGATAGACTGAACCCTTTTAAGTTATGACACAAAATAAGTCCTTCCTCCTTTAAATAGTTTTCTGTGGGGTGTTCGATTACAACAGCTAGAAAAGTAGCGAATACACAAGGTTTGGAGTGAATTGACCTAAGTTCATCAAAAGTAAGTAACAGAAGATATAATCTGGGCAATTCTTTTATTACTAGTTACTATATAATAAATTATTGCTAACTTTTAAAACTAATTTAAATTACATTTAATTATGTAACACAGTGCNTATTAACATCACATANATATCAAAATTTTGGTATCAGAATATTAGTTCTGATGTCATGAAAACTGTTCTAAGTATCCTTTTTTTATAAGCAATGATACATAGTCATATGACAAATACTAGGTAGAAAGAACAGAAACCTGGATTATGCAACTCTGGTTTAAAGGATTTCAGTGCTTTGTAAATTTATCTCTAGGGGGAAGTACTTAAATTAGTGCAATATTAACCTCAAAATGAACAAACAAGTTCAGATCCTTTCCTTATGTAGCTGAAGCTACAGCTACTTANAAAATGCATAGCTATCAAGTGAAATAAATTAGGTTAAATCTAATAAACATCCTATTCTCTATAAAGCTATTTAAATGTTTAATACATTGATATTTTCATCTACAATGAAATGATAGCACTCATTTCTTTGGAATTGATGGGGAAATGAGAGAGAACCAAGCCCCACAGGTAGTTAAGTGAAATTATAAATTCAACTATATCATATCTGAATACAAAGTCCAAGTCCTTTCTAACACACTAGGAGGTATTCCTATAAAATTCTTGAATACAGCATGTGGTACAAGAGTCAGTACATCATTATTGTTCTCTTTCAAGGGAATGAGCGTGTTACCCTGAAGGAGATTTCTGTTAGTAAGCTGGAAATCATACCTTTGTTCTTAATTAACTCACCATATAACAGGAAGAAGCAAATGACACTAACAAACTAAGGTTAGTCATTTTAGGAAAGATTATTGGGAAAAACACTAAGGAAAGATAAGGACTATGTACAGTGGAATTGCAAGAGAAACTAGGCTAAGAGCATTGGAATAGTTACCATATTTAGTGTCAAGAGCAGAAGTTAGGGAGCCTATTAGAATTTAGAAGGAGAAGGTGTTGCCATAGAAAAAGTTCTTTAAGAGAAGTGGGTATAACAACCAATCACAATGCAAAACTATAAAGCCCGGTCACAATGGATACATCTATAAAACACTTACACAACTAAGGATTGGGGGACTTTGCTGAAGATAGNGCAGAAAGATTGCAAGAGCCAGAAGTCTAGGGAGTCTGCTGTGACACTGTCTCCTAGTAGTATCAGAAACTGCACCCATAAAATCTCAGCAACATGATTGCCTAAACATGAGCTGAACAAGGATAATACCATAAACATGACAAATCAGATGGAGAAAAGCTCAGAAGGCCTCAACACTACAAAAAGAATTATAGGTGACAAGAAATCTGGGACTGGGTGAGGTAGCCCTCCCTAACAAAGAGTACACCTATTGGTTTTCCATTTTCAAATGGTCATCCCTGAAAACATACTTGCAGTATCATTATATGGACTGAAAAGTTTGTATTTAGGAACACATAACTACACACACACACACACACACACACACACACTTGCACACACAAGCACACAATAACAATAAGTGAAAAAAAGGAGGCCATGAATTTGAGGGAGAGTGGGGAGGGATATATGGGTAGGTTTGTAGGGAGGAAAAAGGAGGGACAAATATTGTAATTACTTTATAACAGCAAAAAAATAACATCAAAAAAGGACAAAATGGGGGCCCTGTGCTTGAAGAAAACACAGGAACAGACACTAGAAGGCTTTCATTCTTAACCTTCATCCTCATCCATACTTCTGATCATTCACCTTAAAGCTCTAGGAATTCACTTGATCCCACATTCATGCAAGAAAATTAGATGGTACAATGCCAGGTAAGCTATCCCAATTCGGGCTTCATTAGCAGGGAACCAGCATTCAGAACAAAGAGGAAGCCCTTGAGTACATTCTGCTTTCATCGTGTACCAGATTTTTTGTCACTAAAAGAAAGAGAACCGAAATGGTGAAGATAATGGCATAAGCTTGACACCGTGGATGAAAAAAGAAATTGTCACGAGGGGGAAAGAACGAATCAGAATGATATTGACCAAGTTCATTACCAAGTCATTCTGACTAATGAAGAAACAGAGTACCATTCAAATTATCTTCCACAGAAAAAGGAAGACCTTGGGTTACGTGCCTCAGAAGGCCAAGGGCAGTCTTGCTTTGTTCTTGTGCCAACCCCAGGAATTGTGCCTATACTGGAAGCACAGAGCACGTTTTCCTGCTCACCCAAACTCATGCCAAGAGAGTCTTACCAACAGTATCAGGAGGGAAGGAAGCAAAGATGGACCAAAAGAACAATATGAGCATAGATAAAGAAGACAACTGCTATAATTTATGAGCATTGCCTTCAGTAGGTTCTCTCAGGAAGCTGTGTGTGCAGGTAGCTAGGACTTATACTAGGTAATTATGGTCTCTCAGATATTGAAGTCTGTAAAGAAATTGTGGGGAACCACTTGTCACTAGAAGTGCATCCATACATCAAGTAAAAACAGTTCAAATAAGCTCCGGAAGCTCCTATGTCTACTGTGATGGTTGGACAAACGGGATTTTTCTCTGTTTAAAGATTCCAGTGTGACCTCTTAGAAAATCCTGCTTGGAAACATAGCTTTTTGCTGTTTGCTGTTGCAATGAATGTTTTAAAAATTATCCTTTCTTTCTCTGCAAACATCTTCCAGAGTTAAACAGGTGGGAGAGGAGCATTTAGTGCAATATTGCAATGAACCCNTGAATGATTCAGNAGAAAGCACAAACCATATATGGTGTCAGAGAACAGGGTGTAGGCATAGAACACAGAGGAAGAAGAATCTTCTCTATGTCTTTGTGAACTCATCATTCTGTTCTGTGCTCAGAGAATTGGAGCAGCCACCAGCACAGCATAACTCTTATGCATTTCCCAATAAGAAAAATGGTTTATTAAAATTAAAGAACTACTTCTCCCTCAGTACGTTTGAATAAGCACTTTCACCATAAAAAGGTCTTGTGTTCTGTTCCATTTAATGCCAAAAAACAAAACAAATTTAGGTAAAGACATCAGTTCAGCATTTCTTTTTTGATAAAATTTAGTTTGGATTTAGAAAAAGCAGACTGGTTTCATGTACAAAAAATAGCAATCTTTTTTTCCCCGGGAAAACATTATTCCTGAAATGAAGTTAAAGATGAATTTGCAAGAAGAAAGTGGGGAGGTAGATAGCTACTATGTTTTTCTAGAATGGTATTGTTAAAGGCTGAGAAGAGTCAGTCCTGATATTTCCCATCCACTGGTTCTTGGAGTGTTTCTTAAATCTAGCTGCTAGGTAATCTGTAGAAATGCCTCAATCTTGAGAATTATTTTTAAGTTATAAAATTATCATAGGTTGTTGATGCCAGTGAGATNGCTCAGGAAGTAAAGGTCCTGACACAACTTTAACAGCCTGACTTTATTCCCAAGGACCCACATGGTNGAAGGAGAGAATCCACTCNTGCAAGTTATACTCAGCCTTCACATACACACAATAACACACAAGCATACACATACAAACAAATAACTATAAAAAAGTCTTAGATTGTTATATGCATTTATAAATTAAACTACAATATACATGTTTATGAGCAGATAGAAAATAACTTTTTTCTAGACAAGCTTTTTTGATAAGATGATTAAATATTTGCATTCTTCATTGTCTACTTGTCATTGACAAGGAATGAAAACTGAAGTGGCTAAAGGCATCTCAAAGTAGATCTCAGAGAAAAGAAATATACTAGGAGCAGAGATATTATGTAACAATCAAAGATTTAAGTAGCCAAGGATATGAAAATCTCAATTGTATAGTTAATTACAATCATATATCTAACTTCAAAGATTCAATAAAANTACCACAAATTGTGTATTTTATTTAGAAAAATGTCTTCAAGAACCTTGCCCATTTTTTCATTACAATGTTCAGAATTTTTTTTTGTTGAATTTTAAGGGTTGTCATTTATTCTGGACATTCATATCTTATCACTTCCATCATTTACAGGTATCATTTTGTTCTATAGGTTGCCACTTTACTGTTTTCACAATGTCTTTGTGGAATTTAATTTTCTCATGAAGTATCCACCCCCCAATTTTTCTTTCATTGCTTGTGCATCTGGTGTTATTATCAAGAAGTCCTCAAATCCTGTGAGTCCTGGCTTCTGACACTCCTCTCCTATGATTTCCTTTATACACTTTGTAATTAAATGTCTTATACTTAGGTCTCTGATACATTTAAGTTGATAATTTCACATGAATTGTGTATGGTAACAAATCAACCTCTAACTTAATTATTTTGCATGTGGATATCCAGGCTTAGAAATGATTTTGAAAGAATTTGTTTGACATTTATTCAGAGAAGAAGCAGTGTCCTGTGTGGGTGATACATAACAATGATTTTTACTCTTCTTACCTAGTTCCAGCTATGAAGTTTTATGCCCTACTGAGCAATAGAAAAGGTTTTTGACCCAACTATTTGAGGGGGTCTTTACTAGCTTCTACTTTTAAGCAATTTTTACTCTTTTGTTAATGTCAAACACTGTATCTCTTAAAAATAATCATAGCAAACAGAATTTTCACCGCTTCATCGAGGTCCAAGGTAAACATGAAAAATCAAAAGACCATATCTATGCTTCCCAGCTGCCTTCTTGTCCGTAATATACAAAGTCTGTGTATCTTGTTTCTTTAGAAGCATTTCCACAACTTTCCTACCTCACCCTGGAGCAGATTTGGTGCAAACAGTGTGCTGAAAGAGGTGCAGAGAATCTCTGTCATTTTTGTTCCTGTGATGTTATAAGGATAGGGTGAGNAAAATCTCAANAGTTCTAGCAGATTCAAATAGTATTATAGTATGCCAAAGTCCAGCATGATATCACCTTCTTTGGCATACACACANTCTCTTATATGAGTAATTTATGCCTATCTTCAAGGAAATAGACAATAGATGTGTTGTTACCTATGGTCCTAGGACAGACCAGTAAACCTTATTTCATAAAAATAAAAATAAAGATTTTTCCTGCTGTGCCCTCTCCTCTTTGACAGCTGTTATCTCACTTGCTTAGCTGAGAGAATTCATCTTCTGAAATGAAAGAATATCTCTGCCTTTTTTATTTGCTTGTTTCATGTAGGGTTATATAAAAAGGTTATGTAATAGNCTGTACATACACACTAGGTTGTTTTCTTGGTCCGTGGTGATTTCATAATAATTTTATAAGCAGAATTCTAATCCCAAGTCCAATTTGACTTTAAAAAAATGAAAGGTGAAGAAAATGTTTGGAAAAACACAAAATCAAGAGGTTGGATAAATACACATGTGTATTAGGGTCAGTGACAGAAATGGTAAGAAGAAATACAAGTGATAATAGTTCATAAACCCTTCTACAATTGCAACTTTTCAGTGTCCACCAAATCTACTTGTTTATTATTTAATCATAGTTATCATGCTGATTTTTAAAGATGTATTCTCTGTCCTCTGCCAAGTTGCACATTTAACTAATGAATGTAATATTTTCTTATGAGTTTCATTGTGTTCATATTCTCCAAATGGCTGGACATGGTGCCACTAAGGATAAGTAGATGCAAGGATTGATATGCCACAATCTCTGTCCTAAATACTATGGAAAAAACGGAGTAAGAAATTCTGCCATCTGCCTACTAAATCTTCAGACAGATATAGTTGACTATTTTAAGTTTTAAAAGTCACTTCAATGTTTTTATAGTATAAACAAGAAAAAATTTTAAGCTCCAAAATTGTTTGTACAGAAGGTTAGGGAGAAAAGTTATTAGAACTCGAATGAGTGATTACTTGACTGCTAGAGCCACACTAGTTCTAAATGTAGGTGTGTGCCTGCACAGTCTCTGAAACAGGAGATGGTAGTTTAAAAAGGTAATGAAAGCCCAAAGTGGAAGAGAAATGTCACAGAGCAACTGTCTCTTCAGTTTCCCTGGTGCATAACAAATGGATGTGCTGAATTTTTGCCTCACCTCTTCTCTGCCCCTGGTTAATTTTAGAATGTGAACACTTCTCAGTCATGGTTTCTGTGCAGGAAAATAAAATTATTGTACATGGGAAAACTCTTGGAGTCTTACGTAGGTAGGTGTATATATCTTAGGAAATAGAAGAAACACAAAACACTATAAAGAAAGAGATAAATTTCAAGCACCCATATATAGTTAGATTAAAAAGACAAATGCTCTGAAGAAATCTAAATTCGTGAAACACATAGGCATCCCACCATAACTAGTCAGTATGACAAAGCATATCTCTCTATTGTTTATGAAAAGTTAGTCATTCAAGATCTTACTTTTTTCTAAGGAAATGTAGCAGAGCACAAAAAGGAAAGTCTTCATCACTTTGAAACTACCGGCCCCGCCGGGCGGTGGTGGCGCACGCCTTTAATCCCAGCACTCGGGAGGCAGAGGCAGGCGAATCTCAGTGAGTTCGAGGCCAGCCTGGGCTACCGAGTGAGTTCCAGGAAAGGCGCCAAAGCTACACAGAGAAACCCTGTCTTGAAAAACAAACAAACAAACAAACAAAAA
>LZPO01118197.1:12149-27046 GCA_001675575.1 Neotoma lepida | reverse complement strand
AGCCACCCAAGAGTGTATTTTAATTTAAATTTAACATTAACGAATGCTTCAGGCTAATGATGAACATTATCTAGCTGTGCACTCATGCACACACACACACACACACACACACACACACACACACACACACACACACAGAGTTACAGAATGAATTCTGTTCATTCAACCAAACTGACAGTTATTGGGTACCTACTATGTGCAAAAGTGATGTCAGGTGTTTTCATAACAACAGCCTCTTAATTTCTTTCAAATATTCCAGAGTCATGCAGAACAAAGCTATAACATAAGTAGGAGAGTGCACACCAGACAATCATTGAGTTAAATTATGTGAATGCTGGTGGGAAATATTTCTGAGTTTTTAAAGGAAACTTGTCCAGACTCATTCTGAGGAAAACAGGGATAAACAACCCTTGAGACTTTCCTTTTGAATTTGAATAACTGCTTAGGGATGATCATATACATACACAGAGAGATACATCCATATACACACAGAAATGAACATATGAATTCTTCTGGAGAAACTAATTTCAAATGGTGGTTTTAAAAAGTGGGTCACTTGGAAAATATTAGGGAAGGTCTTGAGAAATGGCTCAGTCAATGAAGTGTTGCCTTGCAAGCTCGAGGGCTTGGAGTTCACCACTGAAACCCATATTAAAAACATGATATGTTTGGTGGATGAATTTTTTAATCCAAACATTGGGGAAGTGGAGACAAGCGGTCTGTCTCTTATGCTTGTTTGCCAGCCTGTCCTACATGGCAAGTTCCAGATCAGTGACAGAGAGACTCTCTTTAGGAGAAAAAAGTTAATGAATGTCCTCTGGCCTCTACACTCATGTGGACACAGGTTCACTTGCACCTGTGTGTGTGAGAGAAAGTGCACACACACACACCCTTAGGGAATGATTGGCTTTGCTTCCAGCCACTGCTTTTTAATATCCTGATTCCAACAATGCCTTTAAGATAATGATGGTGACAAATATATACTGAAAGTTACTTCCATCCTGTGGATACTCATTTAGAAAATATCCCCTTCAACATGATTATCTGTGCTTTAAGAGAGGGTCAGTCTAGATCACCACACCACCATTAAGGGCTCAGTAGGAGCTCTCTTAGTTGTACTGATCCAATTTGTGTTTGACAAAATGCTGAAGGAACAGCTAATCTCAGAGTGAAAAAATCAAATTGAAAAAGATCTCACTAAACTGGAACATGAGGCACAAGGTAAAAGAAAAGCATTCATTTGTCTAAATACCGCTTTGTAAAAACATCATCAGAGCTGGGGAGATGGCTCAGTTGGTAAAGTACTTGTTGCACAGATCCCAAACCCCTGTAAAAAGTCAGGCGTGATGGTGCACATCTGGAAGCGCAGTCCTGGAGTGCAGGCAGAGACAAGAGGCTCCTGGCACTTGTGGCCAGCCATGCTAGCTGAAAGGGGAGCTCTGGGTTCAGGAAGAGATTCTAGGTGCGGAGCAGGAGGAAGACACCTGTTGTGGAGTTCTGGCCACCACACATGTGAACACAGGCAAAGACCTAGGACACAGGAGAAGTTTGTATGAACAAGAAGTGACACATAAAGAGACACTAACATAGAAATTGCTGCTGCTTATAAGTAATAAAATTGCAACACACACACCAACTAAAGCAATAGAGAAAATGTACTGAATCAAACGTGTCACAGTCTAGGGAGGACTTTTTAAGATAGCCAACTTGTAATAGTCAAACAAATGTCTTCC
Organism: Neotoma lepida; assembly: GCA_001675575.1. Taxonomy (NCBI): domain Eukaryota; kingdom Metazoa; phylum Chordata; class Mammalia; order Rodentia; family Cricetidae; genus Neotoma; species Neotoma lepida. The sequence continues at coordinate 25,313 of LZPO01118197.1, read as the reverse complement.
AAATCTTAATGACTTTCAACAACAAACATTCTTTTAATTCTGTTTTTTTTTTTCCTTTTCTAGAGGTCCATGGGAACCTGGGTTTGGCTGAGTCTGGTATACTCAAAACCTGTGTTGATTCTGAGAGCTCCACCCACATGGAAAGTCCGCAGCAGCTGGAGCAGAGCCACCTCACAGCTGGAAACACAGACACATTGAAGGCTGTACTTGAACACAGTGATACTGGCCACACTGGCCCTGTGACTAAGGCCACCACAGTGCATCCTGCTTATTGAGGGGTGCTGTGGTTAAATGAAAATGGATATGGATGTGTAATTGTGTATGTTTTCATGTATGCTTGGTTATATGCATGTGTGCAGCTGCATATGCCTGAGTGTGCATGTCTTAGTTTGGGTGTTTATTGCTGTGAAGAGACACCATGACCATGGCAACTCTTACAAAGAAAACATTTCCTTGAGGTGGCAGCTTACAGTTTCATAGGTTCAGTCCATTATCATCATGATGAGGAGCATGGTGGCATGTAGGCAGATGTGATGTTGGCTACATCTTGATCTTGACCAGAAGGCAGCAAGAAGTTGTCTGACTGTCACACTGAATGAAGCTTGAGAAAAGAGACCTCAAAGCTCACCCCTATAGTGACACACTTCCTCCAACAAGACCACACCTGCTTCAACAAGGCTACACCTCCAATAGTGCCACTCCCTTTTGGGGCCATTTTGTTTCCAACAACCACAGTACATGTATGTTCAGAGGCCATAGGACAATACCGGGTGCTGTTCTATTGGTACCATCCACATGGTTTTGTGACAAAGTCTCTCACTGGCCTAGAGCTGACGGACCAAGTAAAAATGGCTGGCCAGTGAGCTCCAGGGAACCTCCTGCCTTGGAATACCCAGGCTTGGGGATTATAAGAGTGCACTCCAACATCAGCTTTTATTTTGGAATTAGGATTTGTTTATTCATTCATTCATTCATTCATTCATTCATTCAGGTCCTATGCTCATGAGCCAAACACTTTATTGGCTAAACTATCGCCNCCAACCCCTATGGATATATTTCTAATGTAGGGAGTGGATGATTCAGCCCCATATTCTGGCTTCAGTCTGTTAGGATTCATTAACTCAAATTATGCTATGCAGGATCTCTCTTCCCTCTCTTGGTTTTCCACTATATTGTTTCAAGTCCTGAAATCATATACACTCAGAGCTTTCTGTTCATGTTCATAGGAATGTCCTGTTTCAATGTCTTCATTATCATAATCTGTCTCTTTCAGAAATTTTGTGCCCAGAAAGAGAAAAGTTGCATTTAACCTCATAGTTAATTCAAGCAACTTTATAAAAGACCCAGGAATCCTTGCACCCAAAACATTAAGCAGCTTATATCCAAGACCATTTCATCTCTTCGTCTCAAATCATTGATTATTTTCTATGTGTACTCATTCTTTTTGCTGTTGTTGTGCTGTTTAATACACAGTCTTCCTACGTAGCCCATGTTAACTTCAAACTCACAATCTTCATACCACAGCCTCTCAAACTGAGATTGCAAGTCTTTACTAAACCCATTGAAGTAGAAACTAGCCTTAAATTAGAGTTAAAATATTAACATATATCTAAATTGTGTTATATCACATCTGAAAGCCAGAACATACTCCAACAAAGTAGTATCTCCTCTTTTGGTAAAAATCTGCTCAACTTGGTCATATCCAAAGGTGGTTATGATGATATTTTGGGGAGCCAGCATTCAATGACCCCATTCTCAGGTTAACACCATAAAGAAGCCATAATAGCCACCAGATCTTCCAGGCTTAACTCATAAAATCTGAGCACCACTAAAATGAAACACTATTTTATAAGCCAAAGTAAGTAAGTCCTCAGTAAGGTGTCAATAGAGTCAATTCACATGACTCACCATAAATTGGTGAATCTGGGGAAATGCTGGGCTCTGATTGTTCACACCTGAATCTCTCTGCCACTGCTAATGGTGACACTAAAATATATCCCTTCCAAATCACTAAACTGAGAATAGGGGGTTCTCAAGAGGAAAACATGGCATTTAATTCCAGAAGAAGAAATGGTGATTGAGTAGGTGAAAATGATGAGTGTTTGCTACAGCATCAGCCGATGTTCATCATAGAATTTACTAGATCCCAAAGAAGAGAAGAGCTTTATTGCCCTGCTTAATACTGACCTATGAATGCCAAGAAGTGTGTAGGATCAATAGGCACCAAATAAATGGTGGTGCTTCCTATGTTTACCCAGAGCGACACTATGGTATCATAAAAATACCTTTGGCCTTTGGCCCTGATCTTGGCTTAGTATTCCCAACACTTTGGGAGTTTAACAAGTGACCAACGTGACAGGAGAATCTTCTTTCATAATGAGACAGGGGGTGTAGGGAGCTTCATATTGAGGCTGGTTGCCAGAAAAACAAAATCTGGATTAGAAGCATCCAACACCCAGGTTTTAAAATGTGCTATATATGCACAATGGAAATTTGGTCATCTGCAGGAAAATGGATTCAGCCAGAGATAATCATACTAAATGAAGTAAACCAGCCTGAGACAAACATTGTGTGTTTTGTCTACTATGTTGTTCTTAGACTTTATGCAGTTACATAAAATCATATATGTACATATGGCAAGAAAGTGGAAGTGAAGCTGTCTAGGAACAAAGTGGAATAGTGGAAAGGGGCAAAAAAAAACAGAAAAGGGGAAGATGGTGTTACAGGAGTAACATGGTTAGTGTACCATACATATTTGTGCAAAGTGTCCTCATGTAGCACCATCATGTATAATAAACAGATACAATGGAAATTACAAACCAGGAAGCACCATTCAGTTCCTCAACCCACCCTCCAGCTAGAGGGAGGACTGAAGACAGAACTAACTCCTGATGGCTGATGGTTTAACCATCTTAGAGGAGTGTAGCTCCCTCTAAGAATCCTAAACAACATTGACACATAGGCCCAGATACTGAGAACAGTGCATCCTGGTGGTTCTTTGCTTTCCTACCAGCATGGTTTTTCTATTTAGATATTTCTGAGTCATGCTCTTCAAGATAGATCAGTAGAAGAAAGCAAGACGTTTCTCTGAGAGTTGTGAACTATTCTGGGAAATTATTATGCCTGGAGGAAGGTCTGTGAAAACTAAAACAAGTGTTTAACTAGAGACAAGATCCTTGCAACTGGTTTCTGAGAACAAAGCAGTCTTGAGCAACAGTCTTAAAGCCTATAGGGATCTGATATTAACTCAAGGTGTCCTGTTAGACAACTGGAGAGGTGGTTTAGAAATGATATCATATATATGTGTCAGGAAAAAGAAAAAAGCTTCCTAAGAGAAAGCCTTACATTTCTGCCATATACAAACTTAACTCGCTCCTGACTCATCTACTGCAATGCTAACAGAAACTAGATTTCAGATGAGTTTTCTGAACAGCACTTAGGATCTCAGCAACATTTGACAGGCTTCTTCGCCAGATTTTGACTGTAGCAAAAATGCTACTCCACGCCCTGGGTCAGATGCCAGAACTATGTCCCAAAGGCCCAAAACTGCATTAGTGTTAAGAAAAATGAATCAACTTTAGAAATAAGATTGAAAAGAATAAATAGAAAGAGCACAGAAAACCCTCAATATTATATTAGGGCACTGTGTAGTATTTCAGGTTTACTTATTTGTGTGTGTTATGTCTTTTTGTATGAGTGTATATCCTTGAGCGTTCCCAGAGGCCTTGAGAGGGTGTCACCCATGTGTCCTCCTCTCTCACCTCAGCTTACTTCTTTGAGGCAGAGCCTTTTCTTGAACTTGAGACTTGTATTTTCTCAGCTAAAAAACTAGAAAGTCCCAGGAATGCTCCTGTCTCCACCTGACTACTAGCTGCACAGTAAGCATTACTCTTAACCACTGAGCTGGGGTTGTAGGTGTGCATGGGATGCCTGGCTTATGTATTTATATTTATATTTATTTGTATTTATATTTATATTTTATATTCTATTCTATTTATATTCTAAATATAACCCATTACACCCATATACTATTACTTGCATGTTTGTTTTCAGGGCTGACCATGTGACACTGGGTGACCAATCGATGTGCTCTTCCCTGAGGAAGAGCTCCTCTGCTGCTCCCAGCTTTACTCGGTTGCCTATAGTTCTGTGTAGTGTTGAAGGCTCATGGGCTTTTCCATGTCCAGTTTGGCATATTTGTGGTGTCATCCTTGCTCAGCTTATGTTTGAGTGGTCCTGTTGGTGAGACTTTATGGGTACAGCTTCTGATGTTACTATAGGGGACACAATTCACGCCAAATCCCTGAAACTCTGGCTCTTACAATCTTCCCAGCCTGTTCTCTAAGTCTTGAATGTGTGTTTCTGGATCCTAAGGGCTCCCTCAGGGGAGGCAGTGAGGAGGTGTGGCGTCAATGACACAGACACCAGGAGTCAGTTGAAGACAAACAGCAGACTCTTTTACTCAATAACAGGAAAGACCTTATATACTCTCCTCCCAGCACCCAGGCTGTGTCCCAATCTGGTGACATTGCGTGGTCATCCTTTATTGGCTGGGCATGATCAGGAACTCTGTTCAGAGAGCCTGTTGCTAGGCCCTCAGGCAGACTTCACACAATCAGAACCTCTGACAGCAATCAAGAACTCTGACAGCACCTGCTGCTAGGCCCTCAGGCAGAATCCATGTTGACTCATAAGGAAGTACATTATGTTCACGCCTTGGCAACTGGTTTGAGCCAATTTCCTCAACCCTATGGGCCTGTCCTACTACATATCCACCCTTTTATTTTATTACATGGGCAGTCGGCAGAAGTTGGAGTTCTCTGCTCTGGCCTTGTTGATCCTACCTCAGGGGGCACTCAGCAATAGGACTATGCTTGTCTTAGGTTGGCTTGCCAAACAAGCTCTTACCCTTCATTGACTATCAGCCCTCAAAGAGTGTCCATCCCTAGGGGAGTCACATCAGGTGGGGAGGGTCAGGCAGTAGCCTTTTGAATTTCAGAAAGCCAGGCATGCATAACCTCCCATGGAGCGCTATGAGTTGGATGTCTAAGCACCATTAACACCCATAGAATCACCTTAGTGGCCACCCATTATTGCCAGATGTGCTCTAAGAGACACTTAAAAAGGAGAAAGATTAAAAGCACCACCCCACCAATCAAAACATAAGTGAGAATCCAGCAGGGAACAGCAGCCTTTTTATATTATGCCAAACCTTTTCAAAAAATAAAGAGTCAAAGGCCATAACCTCTGCCCTTGTCTGATTTAATTGGAAAATTTCGTGTATTAGCTGTAATGAATAATATGGAAATTTAGCTGACCATGGGCCCTTAATATATTTAGCTAGCTCCTGGCCTGCTAAACTAGCATTCCTCATCTCAAAAAGCATCATACAAAATGAGGAAAAGCAAAGATCCACAAGTCTTCAGCTTTTAGAGGGGCAATGAGAGCAAGAAAGTATACACATTACCCATCCTGGGTGCTTCCATCCTTGGTGGAAGCAGGCTGATCTGTGGCCAGGTGCACATCTCTTGCTGGCATCCATCTTGGTGTAGTGTCACTCTGAGGAAAAACACAAGCATACCTTCTTCCACGGGTTAGCAGCAGGTCTGGCAGCTACCATTGGAGAGAGATAGGTTCTCTCGATCTCACCAGGGGCAGGGGTACGTTCTTTGGCAGAGATGCCCAGTGCTTGTAGGCTGGGCTGAACACTTTGTCATCAAAACTGAGAAAGTTCATATGGAAAACAACCTCTATTAAGGCCAGGTGAGGATCTCTCCTAACCTCTGGTGAAATAGTCCTGGCCAGCAGCCCCTTAAGAGCTCTGCTGGTCTTCACCACAATGACTGTCCCTGAGGGGATGCCAGTAGTATAGGAAATCTTCTAGGAGTCTGGAAAGTCATTAAATTGTTGAGATGCATTGACAGAGTCATTGTCAATCTTAAGTGCCCAAAGTACCCTTAGAACTACCATGGCCAACTTAAGGGTCTTGATAGCATTGACAGCCTTCTCCCCAGAAAGGGCAAGGGCATAAACAAAGGAGGAACAAGTATCTATTATCACACGAATATATTTAAGACTGCCAAAAGGAGCAAAATGCGTAATGTCCATTTGTCCAAATGGCATTGGGCAATAAGCTACAGGGGTTGACCCCTGCACATTAAAGTGCTCCTAAGGGGATAAGAGGGGTACAAGTTGCACATGTCTGGGACAAATGTTTACATTGAGAAACCGGTAATTCTGGAAGAAGTCTATGCAAATTCTGTGGAGACAGATGGAACTGATGGTGAAGAGCTGGTTTGCTCTAGGAAATCCATACTGGTTGTTAATATGATGGTGTCTGTGACCCCATTTCCTGGAGCCAATATTCTGGGTAATTTGGAGTGAGATATAATATGTGACAGGTACCAATGCTCAGTCCTAATTTAGGACATCCTGTATGAACATGGTGCTAGTGATGGGGGTCAGTGAGTCTTTGACTTGAGAAAAGGCCACCACACAAACTGCCTGTACAACATACTGGCTGTTAGAAAAAATATTAATGGGCTCAGTCTGGCACTCCACTAGAACCTTGAGAAGGACCACCCAATTGAACAAAACCAGGGTTAGGGACAACATATGTAACATCTTTGGATCTGGGATGCTGGGTAAGAACACCATGTTTGTTTTTATTGGAATATGAAAAGGCTAGGGTGGTGTGAGGGATGGGAGTGGAGGAGGGGACTGCATGGGGCTGAATCTTTATTGGAAGTGTGGGGAGTTCTGCTAAGATCTTGTTTTTTGGCAAATGATTGTCAATAGTACCTGTGAATCCTGCAAACATTTCTTGGAATGAGATAGAATCTGCCCAGAGGGATTGGGTGTTTTTAAAGAAAAGGGGAAGATATCTGGCTCTCATCTATGTGTTCTCTGTGTCAGCATCTATGCCTTAAGGCCAAGTTGGAAGGACTGGTCAAACTTAGAGGTGACCTTGTGCAGGTCAGAATGTGCTTGATGTATCCATAGAAGGGGCCCAGATTGACAAAATACTTCCCCAAATCCCCTAGGTGTCCAGACAACCATTGCCAATAAGGGTCTTTGGAAATCATGGCATTGAAGACTGGAGGTGACTAAAATGGCCAAAACCTTTTGTAGCAAATCTGTACCTTCTTGGGTAAGCCTAACCTTAGTGGTGAGGCCCTCCAGCAATGAAAAGAGGTGCCTCATCTCTTGGTCGGGGATGGGAAAGAAAGGTTTGAGCCAATTAAAGGTACCACATAATTGTTGTAATTCTGAGAGTGAGTACAAATTCCTTTATTTCCAAATTAAAAGAAAGGGGGTGAACCTGCTTAGCAATGGAAAAGCCAAAAAAGGCAAAGGGAGGTACCACTTGGACCTTATCTGGAGCCACCATCAGATGTAAGGATCTTCTAACACTCCCTTAGCAATCTTTTGCAGGTAAACCGTATCTGAGTGTTCCAGGAGGAGATCATCCATATAATGGATCAAAATGTCCCTTGGGACTTTAACTAATGCTTGAGAAACATAACTGGCAGATAGTGGGGTTATTCTTCATTCCTTGGGGCAAAGCAGTCCATTGATATCTCTTAGCTGGTTTACGTATATTAGGTTCCCACACAGTAAAGTCAAAATGATCTCAATCGTGTGGCATCAGAGGAATTTAAACAAAGCAATCCTTTATATATAAAACTAATATATAATAAGATGGAGCAATAGCACTAGGATGGAGGAGGCCTGACTGTGTAGACCCCATTTTATTCAATTTGACCATTAACTACACAAAGATCCTGCAGGAGGCTATAGCATCCTAATCTCTTGGGGGTAACAAGTATAGGGGTATTATGTTTACTTGTGGATAGTTCTATGTGCCTCATTTTTAGCTGTTCTGTGACTAATTCTTCTAGGATTGACAGCTTGGGTTCAATTATAGGCCACTCTTCCACCCATACTTCGTGATCCGAGAGCCATGTCAATGGACTGGGACTAGGGGGCTNGATCATGGTGGATCTTATAGGGACAGTGACCCTTAGAATTGTGGCTGCAGATCTCATGCAGGGTCATGGACTGCAAGACCCTTTTCATGGACCTTAATGTCATAAAAAAAGGCCCTGTCATCTGTAGTTAGGACAATACTCCAAAATACCTCTGCCCCACAGGTTCCTAGGCACAGTGGAAATGATAGGGTGAATGGCTCCCCAATTGCCATCAAGATCCTTCCAATGGAGTGGACAGGTGGTAATCTTAGAATCTTATTGGCCTCCCATACCACTGATGGGTTTAAACTTCCAGTGAGGGAAGTGAAGCACCTCAGTCTTGGTTAAAATGATAGCATTAGCACACATGTCAACCAAGTCTTTGACAGCTTGTCCAGCAAGATAGATGATCAGAATTGGGAAGTGTGGAAAAATGGGCATTGTCCAATAGATTTTTGGATTACTGGAGTCTCCTCTTACTGGTGGGGCTGAGAAGCTCCCTGCCTGGAGTTTAAAGGGGCTGGTTTTCATCAGGCTGTGGCCTGTAATCCTTTGCCTAATGAAATCTCATATTGTATCTGGGGCATTGGGTCCTAGGTTTTCCCCAGGGGCAGTCACACCACCAACAGTATGGTTTGCCAGTAAGTTCTATCTACCTGGGAGCTCTTGGGAGTTTCATTAGCATGCTGCCTGAGGAGGGTGTCCAGGGAGGCAGTAAGAGCAGTGATGGAACCAGTTCTGGGGTCAAGATCTCTGGTGCCCTGCACCCATTTATGTATGTCCTCATTCCATATGGCTGCAACTGCATTACATGTTTGGGTGTTGAGCCTCTCCCAAGTCAGCTGTTGAATCAACATATCTCTAGTGGGGCCCACATCCACTCTGTGCTCTACTGCCTCATTGACACAGTCCAGGAAGTCAGTGAAGAGCTCCTCTGGCTGTTGGATAAGATTGTGAAAGTAAGCTGAGGGGTCCTGGGGAGTACAGGCTCTGAGGGCCTTGAGGGCCAGGTCTGAGACCTATTGAAAATAGGCATTCAAGCCAATCTGTGCCTGGTGTACAGGATGGATACATTCCCTGTGCCCTGTGAGCATGTCATAGGTCACCAGGACATTAAGTAAGATATTTGTCCAGGCCTGGGATTCTGCCTGATTGTCATAGCCTGATCTCCAACTGAGAAAGACTGCAGGCTCCAACACAGCTTTAAGCAAATGGTACCAATCTAAATAAGCTTGTAATTGCATGGATGATTGAGCAAGGACCTGCTGAAAGTAGGGGGAATCTGGGTCTAACTCATTGGCTGCCTTCTGGATGATAGAGAATTCAGCTATGGGATGGGAATCCAGGGTTGGGCATCAGCATTTGAGTCCACATTGACTGGGAAGGCTTCTATGGGCCTATGGACTGACAGTGGTGCAGGCCGTGAGAGTTGTAAGATGTCTGGAGCCTCAGGAGAGTAGCCACCTCCTGAGGCAGATGGGTATTGGGGTAGTTTGCCCCAAGAATATCGCGGCAGAGGTATAGTCTCCCACACTGGTGGTGGAGCAGAGGGGTAGCAGCACATGACTTAATGACAGCTTCGTTCTCCTTGACAGATTTTGTGGGGCCCAAACTATCTGCATCTTCATCATCAGATATCATAGAGATATCCAACCTGGAAGTGGTGAGGGTGATGAACAGATTACCAATCTTTTAGAGGGAAACAGCAAGCAAACACCAGTCAGAGAAAAGATGACAGTCAACAGGGTTGGAAATTTGTATCAGATCCTTATGTCTTGTGCTTAGTGGGGGACTTCTGTGGTTTTTTTAGGCCATAGCTATATGCCCACTGTGGGGGTGGGGTTTGAGGTTTCCTATGCTCAAGCTACACCCAGTGTGGACACAAACTCCTTCTGCTACCTGTGGATCAAGATGTAGAACGCTCGGCATCTTCTCCAGCACCATGACTGCCTGTATGCTGCCATGTCCCACTGTGTTGATAATGAACTAAACCTCTGAAACTGTAAGGTAGCCCAATTAAATGTTTTCCTTTATAAGAGTTTCTGTGGTCATGGTATGTCTTCACAGCAATCGAAGCCCTAAGACACCATCTGTTGCACTTAAGTTTCCTCAATGAGGGATGAAGACTGCACTTATCTGTAGATATAAAGACAAATGTGTATATATTATTATTAGGGATTATGTTGATTTAGTAGATCAGTGGTTGTAGATTCTCCTCCAATAACCATGACTTTGGTAGCATTGAGTATGGTTTCTAGTACCAGGCAGTGTTTCCCTTTTGTTGAGCAGGTGTTAAGTCCATTAGAAAACAGTTGGTTATAGACAGGGAATGTGTGCCACTACTGCATCCATAGTGTTATTGTGACATGCTGGTCATTGATGTGGTTTATAGGCATCGTGGCTGGGTAGGACTATTGGTTGCTTCCCTTATAAGAAAGCTTGCATAATATCTGGTACCATGAAAGCTAGTCCTCAGAGAAGGGGGTATATAGGTCAGTTCCAGCTTAAAGGTTTGGGCTCTGTTTCTGAAGTGTAATAGGAATTTACCTTCTACCTTTGTAAGGTAACCAAGAGCAACAGCCATAGGCTGTACATTTTGGGAGTCTCTTAGACAGCCCTGGCCAAGAACTCAAAAGAAGGCTTCTCATGTCTAGTATTGGGGATTCTATTAGATGGTCTTTGACTCTTGGAGGGCACACCATTAGCCCAGATAGGAAAAGTTCATTAAAACTATGTACCTATGGCCTGTGCTGACACCCAGGGCCCTGGTGTTGTCCAGGTCCAGGCTTCTGCTCAGGTCCATGTCTGGGTCCATGGCCCTAGAGCAGCCAGGGTCCGAGTCAACATCTGTGGCTCCTGTTGCATCTGAAGGCTGTGTGGTTTCCTGGGGTCTGATCAGGCACCTGGGACCATGTTGATGCCCAAGGACCATGCTGCAGCCAGGGTCATACAGATCTGAGTGGTACATACTACTACCCAGTGCCATGGTGATGCCCAGGCCAGGGTTGCAGCTGGGGGCCATGTCTGGGTCCATGGTCCTACTGCAGCCAGGGTCTGTGTTGATGTCTGTGGTTCCTGTTGCCATCAAAGGCCATGCTGATTCCTAGGGTCTGGGTCACCATCTGGAACCATGTTGGTGTCCAAGGGCTGTGCTGCCAGTGGGGCCATACAGACCTGGGTGGCCTTCGCTGCCACCTGGGTCCACAGTGATATCCAGATCCAGGCTGCTGCTGAGGATCATTTCTAGGTCCATGGTCCTACTGTGGCTGGGGTCTGTGTTGAGGTCTGAGGCCCATGTTGCCACCAAGGTCACACAGAACCTGGGGTTGGGGCCACAACCTATGGCCTAGGTGGTGTCTAGGGGCCATGCTACCATCAGAGCCATTCTGATCTGAGTGGCCAATGCTTCCATCCAGAGTCAGGATGTCATCCAGGCCCAGCTGCTGTCTTGGCCCATGGTTGTTGATGTCTGTGGCCTGGCCATAGGAACGATATGTGATGAAATCAGAGGGCCATGCTGAGCTGGCCCCACCTTTTGCTGGCCCTGAGAAAGCTGGCCCTGCCTCTCACTGGACACTGCAGCAAGAGAGCTAGCCCTGACTCTCATAGGAGAGCTGACACCTGCACTCTAGAGAGATGGCTCCACCCCTACCACAGGTGAGGGTGAGCTGACCCTGGTGGCATGGGCATAAGGGAGCTGGCTGCACTCCCTCTCCTGATGTGGGTGGCCCCAGTGGCCTGGACTGACCAGCTTAGCTACCACTCTGGCTCACCCTAACATTTACCTTATCTAGTACCTGCTGGAGCTCTTGATGGACTGGTTCTGTGGAAAAATACCCACTGGATCTCCATGACTCCAGGCAGCCACAAGACATACCAGAGTTTTGGTGAGAATCAGAAACCAGAGGCCTTGAACCAGATCAATGACTCACTGCAATGAACATTTGCTAGTAAAGCTGATTAGACAACAGGGTAAACTGTTTGACACACCTCTCCCAATGCCACCAAGATGAATGAAGATGTGTTGGACAGGCAGGAAAGATGGAGAAGCAAAGAGGGATTGTTTTTTGTTTTGTTTTATTCTTGTTTTTGTTTGTTTGCCTGTTTGCTTGCTTGCTGTTTTGTTTTGNTTTTAGTTTTCTTTTGGGGGGCACTGCAGGGGTCTGGTAAGGATATGGGGGGACTGGAAAGTGAGCAGAATCAGGGTGCATGATGTGAAATTCCCAAAGAATCAATAAAGAAATTATGTTAAAAAAATGAAAAATTATATATGTATATTTATACACAAAATTACATATATTATATGTTTTTAAAGGCAAATAGTTAAAAGTATGCTTCCTTATGGATTTTTCAGGTATCTACATTGTTAGTTTTTCCCAGTCCCTCCTTCTACTGTCCTTATCTCCTGTCCCATTCCCTAAGGAGCACCCCTTTCCCCATTTTCTCTATCAGAACACTTGTATTCTGCAATTTGCCTTGACCCTCTTTGCACCTCCTACTGTATTTACCTCCCTCCATAAGGAGCCCCCCTTCTCCCATTTCCATGATCAGATTCTTGTACCTTGCTATTCTCTTCTCTATTGCTTCCCAACCCCCCTATCCTGGCAATAGTCCCATTTTACTTTTCTGGTTTCTTAAGTTACTACATGTTATGTACCCACATCTGAAAATTTAGAGCTAGGAGCCCCAAATAAGCGTAACCATGTGACATTTGTCTTTCTATGTCTGAGTTACCTCACTCAATATGATCTTTTCTAATTCCATCTATTTTCCTGCAAGGTTCACGATTTCATTTTTTTCTTTACAACCAAATAGTATTCCATAGTGTATATGTACCATGTTTCCATGCCCTAGCTATTGTGCTTACAGCAACAATGAACATGGCTGGGTATCTGTGGAGTAGGATGTCAGATCCTTGGGGAATATGCCAAGGAGTGGTATAGCTGCATTATATGGTGAGTTTATTTTTGAGAATTCTCCACACTAATTTCCATAGACGCTGTACCAGTTTGCAGTCCCACCAAGAGTGAATGAGGGTTCCCTTTTCCCTGCATCCCTTCCAGCATTTGTGATCAGTTGTTCCATTGATCCTGTCATTCTCACTTGGGTAAGATGAAATGTCAAAGATGTTTTGATCTGCATTTCCCTAATTTCTAGAGATGATCAAGATTTTTAAAATTTCTTAGTCTTTTTT
>LZPO01118197.1:0-10369 GCA_001675575.1 Neotoma lepida | reverse complement strand
TATTGGTCCACAGTTCATGCATTTCCACCAGCTTGGCTGGCTTCATGATCTCAATGTCCCTTGTTCATAGAACCTCTCCTCTCCCCCATCAGTTGAACTCCTGGAGCTCTGCCTGGCGCCTGGCCATGAATCTCTGCATCTGCTTCCATCTCTCTCTGGATGAGGGCCCATGGGGGCTTCTCAGCCATGGGTCCATAGTTCATGTGTCTCCACTAGTTTGGCTGGCTATCTTTGCACACCCTCCCATCATGATCTTGTAGTCCCTTGCTCATAGAAGGCCCCCTGTCTCCCATCGATTGGGCTCCTAGAGATCCGCCCAGTGCCCACATCTGTCTCCATCAGTCACTGAATGAGGGCTCCATGGTGGCAGTTAGGGTATTCATCCATGTGATCACTGGATCAGCTAAACAGAGAATTCTCAACAGAAGAATCTCAGATGGCCGAGAGACATTTGAGGCATTGCTCAACATCCTTAGTCATCAGGGAAATGCAAATCAAAACAACTTTGAGATACCATCTTACACCTACCAGAATGGCTAAAAACACTGAGGACAGCTTATGTTGGAGAGGATGTGGAACAAGGGGAACATTCCTCCACTGTTGGTGGGAGTGCAAACTTATACAGCCACTTTGGAAATCAGTATGGCGGTTTCTTAGAAAACTGGGAATCAATCTTCCTCAAGACCCAGCTGTTCCACTCTTGGGCATATACCCAAGGAATGCTCAATCATACCACAGGGACACATGCTCAACTATATTCATAGCAGTATTATTCATAATAGCCAGAACCTGGAAACAACCTAGATGCCCATCAACTGAAGAATGGATCAAGCAAATGTGGTACATATACACAATGGAGTACTACTCAGCAGAAAAAAACAATGACCATATGAAATTTGCAGGTAAATGGATGGAATTAGAAAATATCATGCTGAGTGAGGTAACCCAGACCCAGAAGGTCAAACATGGTATGTACTCACTCATAGGTGGATACTAGATGTGAAGCAAGGGATAGCCAGACTGCAACCTACAGCTACAGGGAGGAACCTAAGAGGGACGCATGGATCGCCCAGCGAGAGAGAAATGGATGAGATCTACATGGGCTGACTAGGAGTGAGGGGGAGGAAATGGGGGGAAGGGAGGGAGGATGAGAGTATAAAGGAGTGGGAGGTTCGAGCTGGAACAGGGACAGAGAGAGCGAGAGCAAGGAAGGAGATAACATGATAAATGGGGAAATCATGGGAATAGGGAGAAACAGAGTGCTAGGGAAGTCCTGGAGAGTCCACAGGGATGAACCCACCTTAGACGACCAGAAATAATTGATAGGATGCCCACTGTAGTTTTTAATTGACATTGCACTTTTCATTTCTAATCATTTCAGTTTGAGTTTTCTTTAAAATCCATACTTTATTTTCATGTCTTGGCTTGGCTTTCTTATCTCATTATCTTTTTGTTTGTGTCTTCTTTAAGTTGTTTGACCATGGCCATATTCATTCTTTTGGATTCTTTGTCTGGAAGTTCTTTCATGTCAATTTCATTAGGGACTATTACTATGGATTTGTATTTTTTGGAGGTGTATTATTTTGTTTTTTTCATGTTGTTTTATTTCTGCATTAGAATTTGTATATCTGGAATTAGTTTATTGATTGAGTTTTCCATTTATGTTCAAGTCATCTTTCCTTTTTCAACAGAGATGTTTACAGTGTTCAGGAGGGGACTAATTCATAGAAGGATTGGGATGCCAATTTCCTCTGTTTGTTTAGTATTTGGGACTACAGCCTTTACCCATATCTTTTACTTTTCAGCTATACTCTAGTGCCTTTAGTAGTTTGATCAAGTAGCTTGGAACAAGTTTCCTATAGCAGTGTGGGCTGGTCATGGGTTTTAAGGCTAGACAGGGCAACTGTGGGGTGGGGGGGAGTCCATGTCAAGCAGCTGGCAGGGCTCTGGTAGGGGAGGTCTTTAGGGGAGGTCTACTCGCCATTTGTGCTGGCAAGAGTCCTTTGTGGGGAGTCAGTTGAGAAGTAATGAGTCCCAAAGTGTGGGAGAAGGGCTGGAAGGGGGAAATAGTCCCTTTCAGAAAGCCAGGGAGTGATCTAAATGAAGAGGGCCTCTGAAGGAGAGCACAGGTAGCCTACTTCTACTTTTGCACCATATGGGAAGACTGGGAGGGCCCTGATTGGTGATGTTTTGAATCTGGAGAGTCCCAAAGGGAGACAGAGGGACTGGGAGGTGGTTGAGCAATCTGGCTAGCAAGACAGACCAAACCTGTGAGTTCTGGGCTGCAATGAGAGATTCTGCCACAATATATAAGATGAAGAATCATAGAGGAAGAGACCTAACACCAGCTTATGCTCTACACACATGTACACATGTGTGCTAAGACAAAGGTACAGGTCCTTATACATTTGAGCATGCATACATGTGTGCATCAAATATATACATACATACACGCCAGAAGAAAGATTCATGGCAGAGAGAGAGAGAAGGAAAAGGGACAAGGGAAGGGAGAAAAGAAAGAAGGTAGGATAAGATGAGCAGATTTCTCCATTAAAAACTTACTGTAAATGTTTTGGAAGAATGTTCCTGGAAATACAAAGTGTTAATGGGAATCAAGGGAAGGAGGAAAAGCTGGGGGTGGGGAGCTACTGCTGCAAGGCCCATAGTCTGGGGTTAATAAAAAAGCAAGCAGACCTGAGTACCACTAATAGCCATTGATGCGTAGAAACAATACAGGGACTTCCAGGAAGTCCCACAGGCCCTCAAGAGAGAATAGAAGGGATGCTTATAACCCTTATCCCCAGTCAGGCTTCCACATGTCTTTGATGTCTGTGTAAGTTGTCAAATGAGTCCCATAAAAGAAATAGCTAAAGGGCTTATCCCCAGAACTTGGTGTCATCTAAGCTACTTTGCAGCTCAGTCTTGGAGCACAGGAAACAGTCTCCTTCTCTGAGATCTCAGGATGGGAGAACAGTTTAAAAGCCTGACAGGAAAGACAGGTCTCCAGAGCTTGTGCCACAAAAGGGTCTAATTAAATCAGTATAGTTAAAGGCATTGGATACCATGTGGGTTCTACTTTGAAGGGAAGGGAAGGGCTTTAGATGATAAGCACAAACTACTTCTTACTTGATTTCAAATTCCATCAGGAAAGGAGAAATTTTAAAAAAGAGAAAGCCTGAACTGATGTTGCCATATTAAGTCACTTATCAAAAAGCTAGAACACAACTGAAGGAGGGGGTTTCTCTAGGGCACAGAGGTCTTTGTTAGTGAACTTTGACTTGTAGAATTTCTGACAAAGTGCTTTATTCATGTTCAATCCAATTCATGTCAGCTGTGTGAAGAAGTCAGTCTACAGTTTTGATACTGATGAAGGGGAGTAGTTGAAGATCACAGTGATGATGATGATGATGATGATGATGATGGTGGTGATTGTGTTGTTGGTGGTGGTGGTAGTGGTTGTGGTGGTTGTAAAATCAACTCTAGGAACACTAAGAGTAGGTTTGATACCTGACTTTGCTATTTCTTGCTTTGTGATATTTCAAAAGTAGAGTCAACTTCATCTGTGTTGGGAAATGATAATGGTCCCTACCTACTATGGCTTGAATGTTTGCATGTTCCCAAATGCAGAGGTTGAAAGCCTACTCCCACACTTAAGGTGATAGATTTAAAAGATAGGGCTTGTGAGAAGCAAGTAGTATGACTCCAGTACCTCATGAGGATGCAGCCTCCCTTGTAGGAGGATACTGTTTCAGGACCATAGAGATGGCTCAGCAGTTGGGAGCTCACACTGCTCTTGCAGAAGACCAGAGTTCAAGTGCCAGCATCTGTATCAGGCAATAACCTGCAACTCTAGTTCCAGAGTATCTGGTGCCCTCTTTTGGCCTCTGAGTGCACTTGCACATCCTTAGAGTTCACACATACATACACATAAATAAGAATAACAAAAATATATCTGGAGAGAGAGAGAGAGAGAGAGAGAGAGAGAGAGAGAGAGAGAGAGAGAGAGAGAGAACATGTAGTTCCCTCTTCTATGCCAGATCAGCAATACAGAGGAGAGCTTTTGCCAGGACTCAACCACACCAGTGCCTTGCTGGAGCTCCCACTCTCTAGAACCTGAAGAAATGAGTTTTCGTTGTTTTATAATTCACACTGGAAACACAGAGCACAAAGCTGGGTGATGCATGCACAGTTCAATCAATGTTATCTGTCACTATTGTAGTTATTATCATATTAGGGATCATAAAGCTTGCCTATAATTTTTGCTATTGCCAAGGTTTAATTTGAAATTCTGCAGGGTCTTTTTATTTTCCTATTACAATTTTATCTTCAGTTGGTTTCAAGGAATATGCCAGTGTGTTAGGGAAAAGTGCACATCTTGATAACTGTCACTTAACCTCTAAGGATCTAGAGGTGGGATGCATTTTGAGGCAAGGGGTGATGGGCATCTTGCTTGCTCACTCCACCCTTTCCCAGTTTCAAAATGTGAAGTTCTTCAAATGTCTGCNATCCTAGGCCCACTTGCCAATCAGTCACTCTAATTCTAGCCACAGAGCCAAGCCAGACTCATGACTACAGGTTTCCTAATACCCAGACAGAGGCCAACCTCCCAGCACCTGATCCACCATAGGCTGAGGAACAGGGCACATTCACACAAGTTCTGATCTATAATTTTCAGGACATGAGGTACTTCCTTCTTTCTCACAGTTGGTACTATGCATGTGTGAGGAAGACCAGGGGACTCCTACAGTAGGCTGTGTTTTCTAACTGTGTTGTAGCTATGGCACCATGACAGTTACTGCTTTCTGGGAATGGGGATCTACTATTCCCAGAGGTGCCAAATGGAAAATACCTGAATTTTTTTCAATGTAAGATCTCCCTGTTTACAAATGTTGGAAACTAAAAAAGAAAAAGAAAAAAGAAAAACTCTATGGGCCAGACAAAACCCCTTAGTGGGCCAGATGAGGGCTGTTGGTCAGCAGGTCATACTCCTGACTTTGAACAAGCCCTCTATCCAGACCTTCACAGGCACCATGCCCACACACCATTTCTTTCTCTTACCTCTTTACAAGTCTAGTTTACACTTCTTAATGATCTGATGNTCCTGGTCAATGATCCTGAGGCTGTGGAGTCTAGATTGGGAGATGAGGAAACATAATTAGAGATGACAGCACTCAGCTGAGTGTCCTTCTTTTGCTCTGAGCTCTTTTTCCATCTTTTATTTCTTTAACTGGCTGAGAAAAAGACCCGCCAAGCCTAGCTGGTGTCTGTACACCATGCTCCTGGTGTGTTTGCCTCATTTTGGAAGATCCTAGTGTTCTGTTCTGGAACTTCTAGCTTCTGTCTATAGTCACTTCTTTATTTGTTTATTTTCAGGTCCTTAAACTCCATTGTCACCGCTCTTGACATCCCTCCTTACTTGAGACACATAGCTGTTTACTCACCATCTGTCCTTGGTGTCTAATAGACACTTAAGCATGAACAGGTTGGGCCTGGAGAGATGCTCAGCAGTTAAGAGCACCTGCTGCTCTTGCAGAGGACCTGGGTTCAATTGCCAGCACCCACATGGCAGCTCACAACCACATGTAATTCCAGTACAAGTGAACCAATGACCTCCTCTAGCTTCTGTGGGCACCAGGAATGCATGTGGTACACACACATGTATGGAGGCAAAACAGTCACATATAAACACTAATTTTAAAAATGTATCTAAAAATTTAAAAGCCATAAACAGAAGTAAAGCTGAGCTTTGGGTTATGTATCTTCAGACTTGTCCTTCTTGTCTCAGTAAATGCCCCCAATAATGTTCTACTTTTCAGACCATCATTGAAGCTTCCTTTGGCTCCTCTCTCTTTTTCCTATCCTGTCTCAAATCTGTAAGAATTTGGCTCCCCCTTAATAATACATCCCAAATCCAACCTCTTCTAAACCCTCAGTCCATGCTATCACCACTTGTCACCTGAATTCATGAGTAACAGCCTCCATGCTGGCCTCCAAGATTCCACCTTTGCCCTTCACACTCAATAACCACACAACAGCCAGAGCGCCAGGGCATCCTCTGACACTGCCCAATCTTCCTGTGGCCCCAACTTCATTTATCAAAAGAGCCAAACCTATCAGTATCCTGTGATCTGCCCTTCTCACCCTTACATCTCTACTGAATTCCTCATTATTCTTATTTTGGTTCCTTTACACTTAATCAGTGTTTTGTTTTGTTTTTCAAAATGCACACTTCACCAAATAATCACATACGAGCTGCCAAAGTTCACCCAGATGTTACCTTCACAGTAAGATATTCTTTTCAGAGTTCAATATTTGCAGGTGTTACCTACCCATCCCTTCTTCCTTCCTCACCTCCTGGCCCTTTTTGTTCCTTTACTTGCTTTATTTTCTCTATAGTGTTTATCACCATCTAACACCCAATAAAATTTAGTTAACTTTCCGTGGTTTAGAGCTATCTTGCTTTTCTCACTAGCTCCTAGAAAATAAATATTTATTCTTTGTTTTGTTTTCTATTTTGCAATCACTAGCACCTAAAACAAAGACATGCATAATAAGTGCTTAGTAAATATGTGTTGGATAAATGAATTAAGGAATAACAGGATATGAAGTAAAAAGATCCAAAAGGTAGGGGCTGGAGAGATGCTCAATGGTTAAGAGCTCTGTCTACACTTTCAGAGGACTTGAGTTGGGTTCCCAGCACCCACATCAGAAGGCTAACAACAGCTTGTAACTCTACAGGCAACTGTACTCAAATATCTACATTCACATGCACACACACATACACATACACACACACACAATTAAAAATAAAATGAAATCTTTAAAAGCAGTATTCATAAGATTAGCTCTCCTTAAAGATATATTGTGGAGATTTGTCTCCATCAGAATAAATACATTTCTGCTCCACCAAATTAAAGTCAAAGAAAAAGTATGTAAGCCAAGAAAAAGTATGTCTGCAATGAAAAAAATATATGGAGTATTTTTTTGCCAATATATTGGTAGAAAAATGGTGAAAGACACAAACAATCAGTGCACAGTTGGGGAGGTGTGGCAAATCACTGAAAAGATGCTAATTATGACAGCTAGACAATAATTTTAACCCAATAAGCTAGAGCAACATTAAGAAATGCATCAAAAACATTACTGAGGCCACTGGGAGATAAAAAAAAAGGTGGGGGCAAATCGAGGTAGTCCTGGGAAGGCAAGTCTGCCACCACTGTGCAAAGGACAGTGTACACATCCTGCAACCCAGTAGGAGTGTATCTTTTTCCCTCCAGAGATGCATCAAGATATATGAAGATATATGTACAAGGAAGTTTACGGCAACATCAATCATAAAAGCCAAAGACTGCCAACAACCCAAGTCTCCTTCAGTAGAAGATCATTTAATTTCTAAGTAGGCCAGGTCTGTTCCATTTTACAGGTAACAGTATACACCTACTTGAGGAGGTTGTGAAAAATGCAAGCTGTAGAGTGTGCATTTCCTTTATCCCTCTTATTAAAAGTGAGGTGGGTGGCATGGTTATATATTCATATGCCTAGATTTATGTATGCACTATAAAAATATTTTGAAAAATAATCAAGGAACTATTAACAAATGTCTATCCTGAAATAAGAAATTTGAGGTGGAAAAGGGGCTTTGATATCGTCTACATTTTCAAGGTACTTGAATGTTTTGTAAATCTTCTAATCCAAATGTTTGTTTTAAAAATATCACCCTGCACACAAATAAACACTGGGTATTGTAAGACACCTTGAGACCCATAGGAGTCACAGGCTCCCAATTTCTCCACTCCAGTTCATATTTGTGTTCTTTTTTATTGCTATAGCCTTACTCCTGTCGATCTGAGTATAAGGGCTCCTCTTCTATCACCCAGGACCTACTACAATCCCTTCCTATCTGCCAATCACAAAGACAGTTGCACTTAATGTTCCCCTCTGCCCCAGCTTGGTCCTCAGCATAAGCTTTAGGAAAAAGAACAGCCATGGGGAGCTTTTGTCCCTGTTTTAAAATGCAGTTCAAAAGCTCTGCAATGACCTAGAAAAGAGAAGAGAAAGACCGAGTGGAAATTGTAGGCCCAGGATGCTTTGCATAAAAATTACTAAATTGCACATATTAGAATAAGGGAAGAAACCATAGACATCAACCACGAGTATTCATCCTTCTCATTTTAGGGCTGAAAACCAAATCCAAGCTTACATGTTAAAATAAGTGTCTTATTGAATATACTGATGTTGATACTCATGAAGATAGTGAGCTTAGGAGTGCCTTGTGTTTTATCCTAACTTTTCATGGGAAAGTGAGTTTTACATGCATGTTCAGTGACAAAGTTTAACCCTCATAGGCGCTGGGGAAGTGGTCAGGGTGGGAAGTGGGGTAAAAGCAGAAGTGGTCAAATAAAAGAAACTGGTCAATGCTGACTGTCAGTTTGATTAGATTTAAAAGCACCTAGGAAATTAATGAAGCTATCTTTGGGGGTGTCTGTGAGGGAGCTTCCAGAGATGGTTAGATCCTGATGGCTCTGACCTGATGAGTCCTTGGTGGATTTATTGGGTTATTGGGATGTGGTGAAAGGGAGGAGGGGGGGTCCACTAGAAAAAGTGAGTCACTGTGGGGAGAAAGGGGGTCCTTGGAATGTATCTTGCCCTGGGTACTTCTTATACCCCTTTTTCTCTGCTTCCTGGCAAATGTGATGTGAGCAGCTCTGCTCCGCCACACCCTCCCCACCATGAAGGACCAATACCTCTGGAACCATGAACAAAAGTAAACATTTTCTCCCCAAAGTTATTAGGCATTTGGTTGCAGCAGCACAAAAGTAATTAGTATAAGAAGTAACGGGGACTGGGAACAGCAAAGGAGGTGGCTTGAGATTTGGAGTCACACAAATATCAAGTCCATTTTCTGTACCCGAAACGATTGATGAGGGTGCAATGTCTTAATAAAGTCTCTAAATCTTCCAAGGCCAGAGCTGCTCATCTTGTGGTCATGGATGCTGTTCCCGTTGCTGTTCTAAATCCCAAACTCTCAACCCAGGTCACTGTCATGACCTTCTCTTGTCTCCTCCTGAAGTACCAATCCCTGACACCATACCAGCCTTCACCGTTTCCAACCAGCTAATTTGACCAGCACAGTTGTTGTCTTTCTGTCTCAGTCACATCAAGGTCAGGGTTTGGCAGATGGGAAGATGGCTCAGTGGTTACAGTGCTTGATGTACATGCAGCTAGAATAAGGACAAGAGATCAGACTCCCAGAACTCACATCAATGCTAGGTGGATGTGATAGCTTACATGCAATTCCAGCACTCAAAGAGTGGGACAGGGGATTCCCAGCATAAGATGGCTGGCTAGACTACTCAGATCAGTGAGGTCTGTCCAATTGAGAGACCTCGATTCAATAAATAAGGCCTCCATACCATCTACTCACAGGCACACACATGCATGTGCACATACATATGTAATCCCATATATGAAAATTCACATACAAGCCTACATACATCTATACATGCATGCGTGCGCATGCACACGCGCACACACACACACACACACACACACACACACACACATTAAGTGCTTTCAGTTCACTATGGGCACTAGTCATATTTCAACTGCTCAATGGTTCCATATGGCTAGTGACAATCATAGTGCATAATACACATAAGGAATACAGCAAGCAGTATTGGATAGACTGGAATGAATGATTCCAATTCACTGAGATCTGAGACCTCATTGGAGGCACTGCCAAACAGCAGCCAGATATACCTGGGGTGTCATCTATCTCAATGTTCCAATTCCCTGAAAATCCATTAAAGCAAAGCAAGGCACCAATGACAGCTCATGAGAGCCCCATGTCTTGTGTCTTGTCAATTTGGATGGTTTGTGATATCACACAGTATAACATGTCCTATGTGAGGCATATGCTTGTCCACCTTCTAAAACAGATTTTTCTACACCTCAATATAAAGTTCAAAAAACACAGGACTCTTCAAAGGGATAGCTATGTGCTTGAAATGTCTTTGCTATTTTTTTCAATAAATGAAGCAATAATAAAAAGTCCCAACAAGAGAGTGGAGAGGTTACCAGGCCGTGAGAATGAGAAGATGGTGGGCCAGAGAATTATACTGCAGGGCCCTAGGGAGGCAGCAACTTCTGTTTTTCTCCTGTTGCAGGATCTTTCCCGAGTCACTGCTGGAAAAGTGGTGGTACATCTAAGCTGCCAGGGGAACTACTGCTTATTTAGCAGCTACTATTTCCCCAGGCGCTGAGACATCATCCAGCTGAGCTTATTACAACCCCAAAATCAGGTTCCATCTTCTCCAGTTTCTCCCATCATGTTTAAAATACAATCTAGACACTTTTCCAGGGAGACCAA
>LZPO01118196.1:0-20844 GCA_001675575.1 Neotoma lepida | reverse complement strand
TCACTTTAGTACACATACAGATTTTTATATTCGTAATTTTTACTCCCAAAATAACAAATGCTTAATGCCTTCATAACTTGACAGCATTACTATTTTTATTTACTTTATTACTTTTTGTGCATTGGTCTTTTTCCTGTATGTATATCTGTGCACCACTTAAGTACCTGATGCTATGGAGGCCAGAGAGCATCAGACTCCATGGAACTCAAGTCACATATTGTTGTGAGCTGCCATGTAGGTGTTTGGAGTTGAACTCAGGTCCTCTGGAACAGTAGCAAGTGCTTTCTGAGACATCTCTCTAGTCCATCAGCATTTTTATTTTAGGAGTCCTATGTCATTATTTCTCTGTTAAAATTNGAGTCTTGAATTATGATTATAATATTTAACTTTTCAAGTTACATATTTTTTCCTTTCCATAAAATTTGAATTTTTGTTTTGTTTTGTAGGATTTTCTTTTGTTTTGTTTTTGTTGTTGTTTTTTAGTATGCATAAGGGAGGCCAAAGGCCAGCCTTGGGATGATTTTTTAGGAGCTGTCCAGCTTGGTTTTTGACACAGGGTCTCACAATTGTGAACTTGAAGATCACAAATCAGACTAAGCTTGCTGTCCCGTAAGCCCNGGGTCACCAACTTTCTCTGCTTCTTTAGCAACGGCATTACAATTGCCTTCCACAATGTATAGTTTTTTTTTTATGTGGAATGCTGTAAATTGGATTCAAGTCTTCATGTTTACACAGCAAACACTGCGCTGTCTTCAGCCCCTAAAATTTGAATTTTAGTCCTTTCTTATTACATTTTTTAATTTATTAAATTTGTATTTTGACTANTCTGTACATGGGCACAATGCATTGATTACTCTCTAGGCTTACCCTCACTTGTCTCCCCCATCAATCTCATCTTCTCTCTACAAATCCCTTTACCATATTCTGTGTTTATGATTTGTCTTGAGATCTGATATTTTTATAACTAGGGTCATCTGTGTGACTGTGTTTGGAACTGTATATTAGAGCCTGGTTGGGTCACAGTAGTTACACAACTGATGGCAATTACTACCACAATTTGTCAATGAACACTAACTAATTCAGTAGAGTGAACAGACCCCTATGCCTTTCCTTCATCCATGATTGACTGATGACAGGTCCACTTTTGTATAGATACAATATAAGCAAGCACAGTTACATCTGTCTCTTATACACATCTAGATGTGTATAAGAGACAGGAGTTCATTATTGGAATGGCTGCATCATGACACTTTCTAGTCCTTCTTCAAAACTAGCACAGTTACATTGAGTTCATTATTGGAATGGCTGCATCATGACACTTTCTAGTCCTTCTTCAAAACTATCTTCCTTAACAATGTTCCTTGAGCCTTAGAGAAGGTGATATAAATGTCTTGTTTATGGCTAACCATTCAACTTTCATTCTCAGCTTCTTGATCAGTCATGTGTGTCTTTGCATTCACTGCCTTTCACCACAAAGAGGCTTCTCTGACTAAGGATGAAATTTAATTAATCTATGTCTATAAACATGAATAATTAGAAGGCAGTTTGACACTGGGTATATTTAACAAAGCAACAGTCAATTATTCTCAAGGCATGGAACTTTTATTTTTCACTAGAATTTGCAATAGCAAAAACAGAGTCTGTCCAGTGNACCCCAGTCAGAGAGCAGTTGGTTACTCCCATTAACAGTCATGCCACTATTGCATAATTACACACATCTTGCCTGGCAGACAGGTACTATAGTCTGTAAAGTTTACAACTAGTTTGCAGAGTTTACAATTACTAGTGTCTTTGCTTCTCCAGGTAGACTGCATGATACCTTCTAAATGTATGAAACTTAACTACCAGGGAGAAATCTTCCATCTCAGTTTCAGATTAGTTTCTCTGTACCTTTATTTCTTTAATTACTCATTCTCTTTCAATAGTGTATTGTTTAATCTCCATGAGCTTGTGTCTTTTTAAAGCTTATTTTGCTGTTGACTTCAAGATTTATTCCATTGTGGGCAGATAGGATACAAAGAATTATTAAAATTTTCCTCCATTTGTTGAGATGTACTTTGTGTCCCCACATATGGTCTATTTTAGAGAAATTGCCATGAACTACTTAGAAGAATGTGTACTCTGTAGTGTTTTGGTAAAATATTCTAGAGGTATTCATTAGATACACTCAATTTCTGATGTCATTTATTATGATATTTCTCCTTTTAAATCTTGTCTGAACGATCTGTGAATTAGTGAAAGTGGAGTGCTAATTTTACTTAATGCTGTATTGAGATTAATATGTAGCCTTCTGATTAGTAGTATTTGTAGCCTTCTGATTAGTAGTATTTGTTTTATGAAACTGGTNGCACTTGAGTTTGGTGCATGTATGTTTAAGAATGCAATGTCTTCTTGGTTGATTATTTCTTTGATCTGAATGAAATGACCTTCTTTATCTCTACTGATTGGTTTTTGTTTTACCTTTATTTATAAGAATCTAGTATTGTAATACTTGTTTGTTTCCTTGTTCCATTTATTGGAATACTTTTCCCCATCCTTTTTATCTAAAGTAGTATCTATCCTTGAAGGTAAAATGTTTCTTGTAGGCAACAAAAAGGTGGCTCATGTCTTGAAATCCAATTGGTTAGCCTATATCTTTTGATAGGGGAGTTAAGGTCATTAATATTTAAAGTTATTATTGAAAGTTTTACATTGATCGCTGTCATTTTATTGCTTTTGTGGTGTTAGTTTTCTTAGTCCTAATTTGCACACTAGTTATTGTAGCATCCTTAGTTTTCTTCCTGTAACATCTTGGATATGGTTACCCTTCCCTTCAGTTTGAAGAATCCTTTTCAGTAGTCTCTGTAGGGATGTTTTGTGGAGATGAATCCCTTTGGCTGGATTTTAATTTCAGTAAGTTTTTCTTTTTCCTCCAATATGACAGATGTTTTGCCAAGTATAACAGTCTAGTTCAACATATATGATCTTAGAACTTGAAGAACATTGCTATAAGCTCTTCTGATTTTTAAAGTTTCCATTGAGAAAAAATGGCTGTTATTATGATAGATTTGCCTCTATACAAGACTTACTTCTTCTCTCTTGTAACTTTCAATACTCTTTGTGTGCTCTATCTATTTGCTCTCTATATAATTTAATGTTTTCATTATTATATGGTGTAGGAAGATTTTTCCTGGTCCTATTTGGGGATCTGTGTGCCTCTTATACCCATAAGGGCATCTATTTCCCCAGATTTAGAGAATTTTATTCCATTAGTTTTTTGAAGATACGTTGTATGTGTTGACCAGGACTTTTCCCTCAACTTCTAACACTATAATTCGTATCATCCCAATGATCCTGCATATTACATTGGTGAAGTTCTTTTTTAAAATTATCCGTTTTTATTTGCATGATCCTAATCTTCTGCTTTATTTCCTGTCTTCTACATAACCCATTCTGCTGGTGAGGCTTTCCACCAATATTTTTTAAATTAGCTTATTAAATTTTTCATTACAAGTAAATTTCAATTTACGTTTTCTACTGTATTTCTGTTCATTGAATTCACCCTTCATATCCTGAATTGTCTTTATTGTATATTCAGCCATTTGTTTGTGTTTTCTTGGACTTAATCATAGTTTTTCTTGTCCTCTTTAGATTCACTCAGGTGTTTAACCTTGTCCTCATTGACCTTGAACTCTTTGAACATGTTTATAATTGTTGTCTAAAACCTTCATCTTGAGATTGATCTATGTTGTTGTGTTGAGGAATAGTGCTATGAGACTGATCATCTTTTAGGGGATATACTGTTTTGGTTTTTCATATTACTTGTGTCTTTAAAGAGGGGCCTGGGAAACTAGAGTTAGGTTGTTGATGAGTTTCTTGCCTACATGTGCTGGGTGGTGGATTCATTCTCTTTTTGCTATTACCCTAACTTGGCTGGCTTTGGAGAAGGTAGGGGGTGCTTAAAATTCAGTCTTTTGGTCCTTCAGTNTTGTTTGTAAGTGGAGAGGCTAGGGTAATTTGACTTCAGAGGCTAATAGAGTCCCTGGAGTCTCACTGGCTTCATATAAACCTGTTTGGGCAAAGTCCTCAGGCCAGACAATGTAGGGTTCCTTGGGCAAAGTCCCAGGACAAGCAGTTGAAGGTATCTGACCACTATTGGCCTTGTGTGCAGCTGTTTAGGCTAAGTCTTAGAACAGTAAGGATGGGCTAGGTGAGTCCAGGATGTCTTTCTACCTGAAGCTACATTTATGGTTGCTTGGCTACTCTCCACGGCAGGGGTATGGGTGTAGGGAGAGCCAAAGGGTCTTATTCTTATCAGGAATTGCTGTCTATGTGGATGCTTAGTCAAGGTTCAGGAAGCAGGTGGCTAAGCAGAGCAGGGCCAATAATTTTACCTGTGTGTGTGTGTGTGTGTGTGTGTGTGTGTCTGTGTGTGTCTGTGTGTGTCTGTGTGTGTGTGTGTACGTGCAAGGTCCTAGTGTAAAGCCAAGGAGTTTCACAACTTGTTTTTAGAACCTATGGCTTATCTTGGAAGAAAAAAATAATGCTCTTAAATAAAAATTATTTTAAAAATTCCATAAATTTGTGTGTTTCTTATTATATGGCATTTATTTTTTTCCACTGAAATCAAATGAAGACTATACTCAATCATGTATATTGTGTATTGTGGCTCCTTTTAACTGCAGATAATGTGTGGGATTACACTTCAACTCAAGAGCACAGCACAAAGACATGATGTGAGAAACAAAGTGAGGGGAACAAACCACTGAGAGTCACTGCCTCTGACAGGTTGTCAGCCCTTAACCCACTACAAGTTGCATTTAGAGATCTAGATATTGCAGATATAAATAAAAATTAAATTGATTGAAATCTCTTTAAAGAAAAAGAGGAAAATACAGTGGTTTTGTGTACTGAGCCACTGCTTTGTGACTGGCCTTTATTGTTGGCACCATAATAATATCAAAATTCACTTTCTGGGAAGTTTCTATTTATAAATATCTGCTTTTAAAGATCATCTACACTGGAATTATAAGAGATTTAAAACTTTAAAATTTGGTACCTGGCCTGAAACAAAACTAAAACATGATAAAAAATGTTTCATAAATGTATAAAAGCAGGCTGGAGAGATGGCTCAGAGGTTAAGAGCACACTAGCTGCTCCTCCAGAGGTCCTGAGTTCAATTCCCAGCAACCACATGGTGGTCCACAACCATCTGTAATGAGANCTGGCGCCCTCTTCTGGCCAGATTTTGGTGCCTTCTTCTGGCCTGCTGGGATATGTGCAGGCAGAACACTGTATACATAATAAATTAATAAATCTTTTGTAAAAATGTATAAAAGCTAGCATTAATAAATATTTTAGAATAAAAGACTAAGCTTTTTACACACTTCTCATCCAATTTTAATTTAAAACAAAAAAGTATTATAAGCTCACAGGTTCGAGGGGAAAAAAAATCAATCTCAGTAGTAGATGTAAAGTAACCTGCCCGATTTTACAGACCTGATCAGCGTGTGTCTACTTTTTAGGATGAGAATATGAGTGGGTGGAAAATGGAAGAGGGAGGGGGCTTTTAACCACATANAATGAGAACCCGGACATGCAGGGAAAGAACATCTTCATTTCCTTGAAATATGCAGTGTCTCTTCAACTCTACCTGCCACTCTTATCTGGAAAAGCAACATGAACAATGAACTTAGATGCTTCCGTCTGTGACAGTGAGCTTGCAGTGTCACATTAGTAGTGGGCTTTGATATGACTCCCCGTAAACTGGAGGACGTAGCCTGTGCATAAACTAGAAAAGTCTCTTGGTTAAAAACTTGAGATAAGATTCATATTTATATTCAGCCAATGGTGGTAGATTTGAAGAATCATTCCTGACGTCAGTAAGTTATGAATGATCCTTTTGCTTACTAGCTCATTGCCTTTCAAAATTAATTTAGCACAACTAAATAATCAGTAACTATAAACCGAGTATTTTATTATCAATACTTCACTCTCAAGTACTTTGTGTATTTTAGGCTGTCTTTAAACACCTTGCATGGCAGCAATAGAAAACATAGAGAAAGAGTAAAAAGAACTAAAAAGTTCTTACTTTTAAAACTATGCCACGTATTTAAAATCCAATAAAGTAAGGTAGGTAAAGGGAATGTTTTTAAAAATTCTTCCATGCTGCAGATGGCAGCAACAGTTCACATTATCATGGACACACTGTAGCGAGGCAAGAGGAATCTATTAGCGATTCACTTTGTGCTTTCTGTAATCTGTGAAAGCATGCAGGTTTCTCCAGTAAGAGGGTGAACTTTGATGTTCATTTCCTTATCAACAGAGAACCAGACTATTTTCCTAGCTGCATGATGCATACCACAAAGGTTTTGTACTTTCTGCTTTCAGGAAATAGACATAACACAATTTCAGTCAACTTTGTGAGCACATATATTCCTTACTTTGCCTTCAAAACTAACAAGCGTTAGTCCAACAAGTGAAGTGAGAACAACCATAAAGATCGAGCTTAGGAACTGGGTGTGATGACTCACTCCTGTGATCCCAGGACTAGAGACTAGGGTGAGGCAGGAAAACTGCAGGAAGTTCAAGGCCAGCCTCTTATACATAGTGAGTAAATACCAAGGCAGCCTGAACACAAGCTATGCAAGTCCACAGCAAGACTCTATGTTAAAAAAGAAAAGAGATTCAAGCATGAAAGTAGAAGTAGGTCCCAAACTCTGATTTCTGATTGTCACTAAGACTTAAACAACCTCAAACAAAAATCTAACGTGCCTGAGAATTTTGCAGGAAGCCTATGCAGGATGGTCATTGCTACCATGTCATGATGGGGCGACTCCTGCATCAGGTCAGATCTCTCCCCCATTGTGATTCAATCATCAAGCCAGCATTAGGAGGTCTGCTGAGAATAGATGTTAAAATAAGCTTTTAAGATCGTGAACTAGCATGAGCACAAAACCATGATGCATACATCTGTGGTGTCAGAAGGGAAAAGCGAACTAAAATAGACAGAGGTCACTCTATCCTGGACAGGTGATTTTCAATCCAGTGTGTATTTAATCACATGGTTAGATGTTTTCTTAAATGCCAGTGTCCAGGCCTCATTGCAGACCAGTTAAATTTCAATTTGTGTACCTGTTTTCTTGGTCACTATATACTTTTAAAAGAAAAGTCTATCTAAAAATTCTATAATGAGCAATAGGCAGCTACCCATGCAGTGTTGAGAAAAAAGTAAATTTTGTTTGAGTCCAAACTCCATGTTTTTCATTCTAAAGCATCAGTGAATAGGCTTTTTAGTGGATTCATGATACTGGGATCTGTGGGAAGATTTCTGTTTGATTTCCTTTGACTTGCATTTCAGATACAGCAAGTAATTGCAAATTAATAATACTAGTAGTGATGTCATCTCTTGTCCTAGAATCCTTCCTGTATTTCAAAGCACTTCTGCAGATACTAATGTCCTAAGCTGGATCTCACAGGAATTCAGAGGATTCAGTCACCTGGGACATTGGAGGTGAGCNGGCAGAGACCTCCCTTATATATAGAAAACTGAGAAGCTAAGAGTTAACAAGAAGTTAAGCAACTTTATTCTGGTTTGTGTTAGGTTGTAAATCGATAAAACATATAGTGGTGATGCACACGTTTAATGCTATCACTTAGGAGGCAGAACAAGCAGATCTCTGAGTACAAAAATAGCCTGGTCTACAGAGAAAGCTCCAGGACAGCCAGAGCTACACAGACAAAAACTCTCCAGAAAGAAAAAAAGAATATATACATAAATATAAAGGATGGAAAGAATCTACAACACATAAGAGACTGAAGCAAGCTGATTTGTATAAATGTTCAGAACGATGATTTGATTGCAAAACCATAAAAAAATATGTAGAAAAAGGGAGGGAGAGGTAGAAACAGAGAGAAGAGAGAGTAGAAAAGTTGGGGAGGAAGCTAATTTCCTTATTGTAGAAGTAAGCCACCTAAAAGAGATACTCAATTTCTTCAGCTATGCATTTAACAGGATGACAGGCAAAACACAGGTCCACTACAAAGTATTTAAATGTGTAATTTATGCTTGAGCAANCATGTGTTAGATCTTGTAACAGTGTGGCTGGAAAGATCTCACACAAATATTAAGATCTATTTTCAGAAAAATGGTTAAGTAGTTTGGGTTTTGTTGCTTTTTGGTTCTTGGTGTTTGTTTGTTTTCAGGGGAAAAATTCCTGGAGCTATATTTCTGAACTTGAGTTGGCAAAATGAGGCCAAAGAGTAAAGCTAGCCCATTCTACCTAGGGAGAGTCTTGTCCACCAAACTCGGAAGAAGAAATAGACACAGGGTTACAGATCGGAAGCCCTGTCTTGAGGATTCTTGGCATAAGTCTCAATGCTACAAGAGAGCTAAAGGCTCTCATAATCTCTCAGAATATTTGTAGGAGAACTCTGAAAATTTAGACAATTTCAGAACACAAACTTAGTAGTTGTTTCTTGGCCCTCTGGCTAAGAACAAATGTTGTGTATTTTGGTTGGCTAATGCATTTTCAGACTTCTTCTTGTCAAAATTAACTAAAAAAGCTAGCTGTNGTCTTTGTATACATGACATACAGACAGAAATGAAGAGAGTAAATAACATGAAAAGGTCAAATTTCCTGTTTGCAATAGCAGAAACACAGCTACACATTCATCTGCAAGTCACACAAAATGTGTGTACCGTGATTAAAAGGATGACACCCCAAATACCTCTACTCTCTTCAGCTCTGCTCCATCTAACAGAAAAATAAACACACATTATAGAAAATGACATCAGTAGTCTTCTTTTTTCTTTGTTTGTTGGGATTTTTTTTTTTTTTGAGGCCGGGTTTTTCTGTGTAGTTCTGACTGTCCTGGAACTCTCTCTGTAGTCCAGGCTGGCCTCGAACTCACAGAGATTCTGCCTCTGCCTCCTAAATTCTGGAATTAAAGGCATGCGCCACCACCACCCGGCCTTCAATTCTTAAATATGAGTAAACTAAGTACTATTTTTTTTGTTTTGTTTTTCGAGACAGGGTTTCTCTGTATAGCTTTGGCGCCTTTCCTGGAACTCACTCGGTAGCCCAGGCTGGCCTTGAACTCAGAGAGATCCGCCTGCCTCTGCCTCCCGAGTGCTGGGATTAAAGGCGTGCGCCCAGCCTAAGTACTATTATAATATCTATGTACACACATATATACACATATACACCTGTACAAACACATACACATACATATACATCACATGCATGTACATGTACACACACACACACACATATGCACACTTATATACCTACTGTGGTGGCTAGTCTTTGTTGTCAACCTGACTATATCTGGAATTAATTAAAACTCAAACATCTGGGCACACCTGTGAGGGACTTTTCTTCTTTGGATTACTTGAAGTATAAGATTTATTCTAAACCTAGATTATTTGAGATCAGAAGACCCACCCTAAATCTGGGCCACACCCTCTGGTGGCAGCCCACACAGGTGGCAGGCCACATAAAAGGACATGAAAGAAGGAAGGCTTTGTGTTTTGCCTGCTTGCCCTCACTCTGGCTGGAAAGTCCATCTATACTGTTCCTGAGACTCCCCTTTAGAACCCATGTCTTTAGGATTCCACCATGTAGTGAAAACAGGCAGCTCTCTAGGACTTCTCTGGGACTTCAGAGCCAGACTGTCATCTAGTGTCTCGTGGACTGAAGAA
The DNA here is from genome assembly GCA_001675575.1 of Neotoma lepida. Lineage (NCBI taxonomy): Eukaryota > Metazoa > Chordata > Mammalia > Rodentia > Cricetidae > Neotoma > Neotoma lepida. The sequence goes on along the minus strand of LZPO01118196.1, from coordinate 11,162 downwards.
CTACAAGATCCTTGACCTATTCATCAGGAGACAGCCATTGTTGGCCTACTTGGACCACAGCCTATAAGCCACTCTAATCAATCTTTTTTCTGCATATATATGCATATATATATATATATACACATATGTATATTAGTTCATTCTATCAGTTCTGCTCCTTTAGAGAACATTGACTAATATACATACATGCATACATATACACATACATACGTATAAACACACATACACACATGTATCCACACATACATGTACATATTCAAACACACAGACATACATTNCATATACATATATATGAGAGAGAGACAGAGAACAGAGATCAAAATCGTGTACAACTAAATCTTTATCTCTCAATCTGTTGTTTCAAAGAAGAAACAAATATAAGCTGGGGAAAGGAAGAGAACAAAACATTAAAAACAACATTCTGCTGTACAATGAAAAATTGGAGACATTTTTATATTCATTAAGGGAGACTAGGAGGCCGTAAAAATGAAAGAAAGAGAAGAACTCATGAAAACAAACACTATATATAGACTTATGACTGATAATCTAGGATCAAAATTCAAGGAAAATTTAAATATTTGTTTTGAATTTATAGTTTGGGCTCAATTTCTAAGAAATNATCTAATAAGTAACACAATGAACAAAGTCTACATATTAGTCTTTCAACTATTTTTCCAATATTAGCTTTATTTTTAATTTGTGTGTGTGTGTGTGTGTGTGTATGTACGTGTGTCTGTCTGTCTGTCTGTGGGTTTGTGCATACGATTGCTAGTACTTGAAGTAGCCAGAGGTGTGAATCCCCTAGAGCCGAGTTAGCAGGCTGTTGTGAGCCACCCAAAGTGGGTGCTGAAAACTGAACTCCNGTTCTCTGCAAAAGTAGTACATACACTTTATGCTGAGCTGTTTCTCCAGCATAATTTTCCAAATTTTATGGGATTTAATTAAAAATAACTACAGAATTTTCTCCCTCTCACCAACCTCTCCTATGCCTCTCCATCTCCTTCACAAAACTGTAGTCTTTTCTCATATATATGTGTATACGTATATATATATATTCATATGTATATATATATATATATACATACATACACACCTTACATACATCTATACAACCTCTGAGTCCTTTTAGTGTTGCTTATATGTATATGTCTTTATGGTTGACAATCTGGTAATGGATAACCACTTAGGGGGCTCATTCCTGTGGAAGACTGATTTTTCCCTCTCTCAGGAGTTGTAAATGTTTGTAGCTCATTGTTTTGGAGTGAATCCCATGAGATTTCCCACATCCACAGTGAAGTGTTAGTTGGTGTCNTCATTGTTCAGGTCTTGCTCAGGCAGCCATATTGCTGAGATTTCATTGGTGCAGCTTCCCTGTCATCTACCAAAGACTCTATTTCACAGCAGAATTCCCATCCTCCAGCTCTTACAATATTTCTGCCCTCTCTTTTGCAATGTTCCCTGAGCCTTAGGTAATAGCGTGAGTTGTAGATGGATCAGTTGGGGCTGGGCACCCCACGGTCGGTTTTTCTCTGTAGTTTGCCCAGTTGTGCTTTCTGTAATGTTCTCCTTCTGCTGTAAAAAGAAGCTTTTTCGATGAGGCATAAGATCTACACNTATTTCTAGAAATAAAGATTATAAAGTACTTAGGAATTTCAATGGTTAAGGAAAGTGTCAGGAATAGGTTGTCTTCTAAGTTCCATGACCTTACCAGCCACATACAGTCGGTTAGGTTTACAGTATCAGGTGTGATTTACCTCCTGTTAAGCAAACCTTAAGTACAATTCCTTGATTACTGCCAAGATGTAAGTGGAACTATTGCACCTTTAGTAATATCTTGCCATGCTGATCATAGCTGTGGTTTATAGTCATCAAAGCTGGGTAGGACTACTTAATGGTTTCCTCCTTTGGCAACTTATACAACACCATCCAGTACTATTAAAGATAGTCTCCATGGAGGAGACACTGGGGTCAGATTCAGCTGAATTGTTCAAAGCCCCATGTCTAAAGTGCATGGGGACTTGCCTTCAACTTCCGGGAGGCATTCAAGGGCAACAGGAGTAGCCTATATTGTCTTGTAAGTCTCTTGGATTATCTTGACCAACAACTCAAAAGGAGATTTCTCAGGCCTAATATTGGTATTTTTGTTAGACAGTGACTCTCAGAGTATGTTTTATCATTTCCCCCCTCTCCCCGAGTGCACGCACCACACACACACACACACACACACACACACACACACACACACACACACATATATATATATAATTTTAGGTAAATATAAAATAGTGAGCCCCTCTGTCTTTTACAAACATCTTAAGTATTATTTATCCCTCCCCTCTCAATCTCCAATCTTCCAGTTCTTAAACAGAGGTAAACATTAGCAATAAAGATAACAATAATAAAAAAAGAAAAAGAAAGGAGATATTGTGCAAAGGTATGTAGATTAGACATCTTTTACAATATCTCTTGTTGATGTGTTTGCTTAGTAAATGTGCCAAAAGCAAGAAAAGGTAGCCAGATTTGTATATTAGAAAAAGAAAAGTCAGAGGCTATGCTTTTCTGATTTTATTTATGAAACTATTAAACTTTTAAATGTTTAATCCATATAAATGATCCAAAAGTATCAGAAAAATTGACAAAAACTATTCTTTTAAGTATTAATTTTATTATATCTGAAACAAATGAAAATTGTGGTAATATATATATGCTTTGAAAATGTAATGAATGGAAGAACGGATATAGAAAAGATGGTATATAGTCATGATGGAGGGTTTTTTTTAAGATTTTATTTATTTATTTACTTATTTACTTATTATATAGTGTTCTGCCTGCATGTATGCCTGCGGGCCAGAAGAGGACACCTGACCTCAGTATAGATTACATGTGGTTGCTGGGAATTGAACTCAGGAACTCTGGAAGACAAGCCAGTGCTCTTAACCTCTGAGCCATCTCTCCAGTCTTCATGATCAAGTTTCATTTAGCCAAAAAAAATGTGAACAAAATCCTATTGCTTGCTAGGAAATTAATGCAACTGGAAACATTCTAAATATTTATTTTTTTCTTATTTGTGGTACACNTGTTTGTGTGAGTGTGTAACACACGTGTGTGGCTCCCTACAGAGGCTAGAAGAGGGCATCCTTGGATCCCCTGGAGCTGCAGTGACAGGAGTTGTGGTAGGCAGGACTATATGTGTTCTGAGAAGAGGGAGTTACNGGAAAAAGAGAAGAATCCTTAAGCTATGGGTCATCACTCCATCCCTGCAATGGATAATTTAATCAAAATGAGTAAGACACAGAAAGGCAAATATTACATGTTTTCCCTTATTTGTGGGTACTATAATTCTTTATACACATAAACCACACACACACATACAATTTGACATAAACGCAGAAGAGAGACTAAAAGAAATAGGAGACAGTGGGAAAGCATGGTAAAGAGAGAAAACAGAAGGGAAGCATATGGTCAAGGCATGCTGGAAAGAATTGTCTATATGGAATCCAGCAGTAAGAAGGATGCACATATGCCAAAAAAATTATAATTTATCCTGGAGAGCTGGCTTCCTGTCTCACCTTGAGACCTGTCTGGAATTGCTTGGCTACTACAATTTCCTCTGCCATGAGGCCTTCACGAGGAATTTGAAGCTTATTTTAACATAAGCTTAGCAAGAAGAGAAGGGGGAAGCCCCAGGAGATAAGATGAAATGTGGGGACCGATGATGGTGTTCCAGTGCCACCACAGGACCTCCAGGAACACAGACACAGGGCCACTCCTCTGCCAGGCCACAGATGTACAAAAGGAACAACAATCAAACCATTACAGAGCAAGCATAGAGAGTCTCCTGTATTTAGGAATAACGTCACAGAGGGGAGAAGCAAGTCTTAGTGAACTGTGGTGTGTTTAAAGAAGTCAAGCCTCAGAAAGGTTCTGAAAACAAAAAGGAAGAAGGTAACATCAGATATTTTGAAACAATATCCTGGCCACAAAGGTTAGGAAACGTAGAAAAAGTTCAAGGTTGAACTGACAGTTGCCTGAAGGTGTCCTCATCTAAGATTTTATACAAGGCTGAGGGGTCTCTCTGCAAGTCCATGATTCGAGCACTCTTGTGACAGCTGCCATCGGACAGTTGTGACTGTGAACTCTTTTCAAACCTTTGATTCTTTTCTTATCTGCTATTTTTAAAGAGATTGACAGCATTGATTGCATTTTGATTCTAACAATATTCCCATTTCTTTCAAATTCTGAAGTAAAGCAAAAAGCAAAAGTAAACAAAAGACTTTTAAAAGAATGTTAAGGGAAATATCAGTGGATTGGACACCAAGTCTTGTAGAACTTCACATGTCCTGCAACAGAAAACAAATCACATAGACATCTCCCAACCAAAAGTTTCCTTAAACTCCATTGATAAGTGGATCCAAAACCCCAAGTCCCAGAAAAGTGAAAGTATNCATACAAATGGGGACTAGGTCAATTGTCCTATCAAAAACTCCATGGAAGTTGACAAGAACTAGATAGCACTGGAAGGTGAGAGGGGGAAAAGACCCCATGCTAATGGGATGCTGCAACCTCACAGACCTTAGGCTCAACCATTAGTGTTTATAAGCTTTCTCTGTAAACTTTCAAGGCAGATATTTTCTTAATCCAATGCTGCACTTCACAGACATCTCATTATCCATGCCCCTCTTCTTCCTTTGCAGAATCCCTGGACAGCTCCTGGAGATCAGCAGCATAGACAGCCATAGTAGCTCCAGGAGTAATACTCAGATAAATCCAAGAAATCAAGGCCAAATTGAAAAACACAGAGTGGTTCCCTGGCGACTGTGATCCTGGCAACCTGATCCNACTGTGGCTACAGAGCTGGTTACCTAGAAGCCTAGCAAGAAAGAATTCACTAACCAATAGATATTCCTGTAGCTATCATTTTTCACACTCCCTTCCACTGCCATGGCTCAGACAGTTTGTGGTTTAGACTCATCAACCCAAGCAACACTGACTTTACACTCATCAGTTTGTTCTGGGCCTTTGGAATTTCTTTAAATCTAGCTGTTAACACTCTCAGCAAACTAGGGTGTTGTGTGATATTTTGTTTTTGTTCTGACAAATAAAGCTTGCCTGGGGATGAGGGGGCAGAGTTAGCCAATAATAACCATAAAGGCCAGGCAGTGGTGGCACACACCTTTAATCCCAGCACTAGGGAGGTGGAAACAGGATTATAAAGTGGGTGGAGACAGGATCTCCCCAATTTGTTCTGAGCACTGGTAGAGGTAAGAAGTCTCTAGTGGCTGCTGNCCTGCTTCTCTGATCTTTCAGCTTTCACCCTCTATAGCTGACTCCAGGTTTTTATTATTTTTTATTATTTTTATTAAGACAAATTAGGATAGAGCTTCAGTAGGGTTATCTAAATCGTGTAATCACCCTTCACAGAGGGGTTGAAAATAGGGATCCTTTGCATCTGAGACATCCCAGGGACGCACCTTAGCCCTTCAAAACCAGACAAGTCTGGCTCTTCAACTAACTGACAGAGCTGTCTCCATTCTTGGCTCTTATGGGCCTTGTAGTCCACCATTCCATTCAGTGACTCAGTTTTGTCCACAATTACTCCAGGGAATGTGACATAAAGTATTGACCTGAGGCCACAGAAAATTCTCTGTCACCTGATTCTTCTTCCACTGAGATCTAGTGTAGTGGATAGCTATCTAGCTGCCTAATAGGGCAGACCTACAGCCCCTGGTAGATTTGGAATATCGCAACTTGAAGAAAATAGCCTTGCATGTGTCTCTTTCATAATTCCCTCATGAAAAGTAAATTGGGAGGGGGGGACAGGGAGAATAGTCTTGAGACATATTTCAAAGTTGCTTTTTTGTTCCCTGATGGCTGTATCATTGTAAACCAGATGCACACAGGAAAGATCTGAAAACATTTCTCTCAGATATTCTTTTGTAGCTACAATAACACTATATTTGATTCTGTACTTTCAGAAAAACATCTGGACTCATCTACAAATTCCGGTTTGATCTGACTTCCAAACATTGTTTCNCATTGCCACAAAGTGTCTTCTTCCATGTCTCCTCTCTTGTATGCACACAAATTTGCCACTACAATTAAGAAATTAACTTGCTTTGATTCAGAACTTTTGTCGTGTAACATTTTTATTAAATTACCAACCTTTGTTGTTTAGAATTTTAAAATATTTTGATGGCCTTATGCTCCAAATAGATATTTTTAAAAAGTACAGTTACTGAATGTTGAATAGATCACAGAAATGTTAACTGCCATCACTATTAGGGTGTCTCCCACAAGACTTCAATGCCTGTGGGTTGGAAAAGCGTGAGGAGGTGAGCCACTCTAGAGACCGTGTCAGGGAACAGCATTGTTTTATTGCACNTGAGCAACCACTTAGATAGTGGAAGCCTATCCACTATGATTACTTAGCACATTACCTCAGATTGGACAGTGATGCTCATATCACCAGGAGTCTCTATGCAGAAGAAGTATATAAAAGGAGACTAGACTCCTTAGCAGGCTAGCTGCCAGCTGCCAGCTGCTAGCAACTCACACAACTTCAGAACTTAGTGTTCTGACTTATGGGAATACTCANGAGCATTGTGTGCCATGCTTCTTACTTAGAAGTACAGTGTGCCAGGTAGGCTGATGCCAGGTCATGATTGAATTTTCTCCTACAGTTAACAGACCTCAGAACATTCAGTGAATAGAAAAACATTTGGATAAGATGATAAGTATTTTCTGTGCCTTTTGTACCTGAAGTATATAATACTTTTTATAACCAGATTTATTTTTAAATATGAGCTACAATGCACCTAGCAAAGTTTTAAGATCAAAGCATTTCTAAACAAATACAACTTTGTGTTGTATTTTGAAATAAATGATTTTTTTCAAAAATAAACATTTAGTCTATCTGAATATAAAGTCACTCCTTGTCCAGAACTTTACAACCATTACAAACAATGAAATGATACAAGAGTCAAATATACAAAACATGTTATTGCTTTGTAATACAATTAAAATATATTTTACAAAGTGAATACCAAAAATGAAGTATAGCAGATAAAAACATGCAATAATTGTAAAAAGATACACTTGGTATATTCTACATATAACTCTGCTACATGGGAGTAAAATACATTTCTGTTAACAAAGTGATATGCATTTTATAATTCTATCCTTTCTTCCATAAAATAGAACTATGTGAATTTACTAATGCACAAACCCCCTTCATAGGCAAATCACTCACTGTTCTATGACTGGTTGCAGCCTCCGAAGAATGCTGTGGTAAGTTGAATGCAATTGGCTCTCGTGAACTCATAGGGAATGGCACTACTGGGAAGGTGTGGCTTTGTTGAAGTAGGTATGGCTTTGTTGGAGGAAATGTGTCACTGTGGAGGTGAGCTTTGAGGTCTCATATATGCTCAAGCCATGCCCACTGTCTCAGTTCACTTTCTGTTGCCTGCAACAATAGGACTCTCAGCTACTTCTCCAGCATCAAGTCTGCCTGCATGCCGCCATGTCCCACCATGATGATAATGGNCTAAACCTCTGAAAATGTAAGCCACCCCATTAAATGTTTTCNTTTATAAGAGTTGTCATGGTCATGGTGTCTTTTCACAGCAATAGGAACCCTAACTAAGACAGAAGNTGGTACCAGGGACTGGAGTATTTTTGTGATAGGCCTGACCATGTTTTTGTTTGGAGGAATTTGGACTTTGGTACTTTGAGTTAGGAGAGCAGTGGAGTGCTTTAAGCACTCTTTAATGGGCCATACTAGTAGGAGCATGAAAGACAGTGGTGCTGAGGNTGATTTGAACTGTGGGAGGCTGGCTCAAGAGGTTTCAGAGGAGAAGAATGTTAGTTTGTGGCCTAGAGACCAGTCTTGTGTTATTTTGGTGAAGAATGTGGCTGCTATTTGCCCTGGTCTGAAAAGTTTGCCTGATGCTAAAGTGAAGAGATTTGGATTAATTCCCTTGGCAGAGGGTATCTCAAAACTCTGCTGTGTGGTTACTTACTAGTGTTAACTCTAGGGAAGATATATAATGAAAAGGATCAAGCCAAGCAAGGAAAAANATTTGAGGAGAAAAGGAGAAAATGGAATGGAGCTAAGTCCTGTGTTCAAGGAGGTAAACAGAGTAATAAATGGAATAAAGGGAGTGGTGGCCTCAGGGCAAGATCCCACTCAGCTAAATTTCCAACTTGTTAAAAGGAATTAAAGAAAAGCTTAGAGCCTGGTGTGGTAGTGAATGCCTTTAATCCCTGCACTCAGAAGGCAGAGGCTGGTGGATCTCGGAGTTTGAGGCCAGCCTGGTCTACAGAGCAAGTTCCAAAACACCCAAGCTTAGTTAGTGAAGGAACTCATCAAAAATAGAAAGCCGGTGAAGATGCAACTGAAATATCTCTGAGTTCAAGTCCAGCCTGGTCTACAAAGCAAGTCAAAGGACAGCTAAGCTTAAGTATCAAAAGGAAACTATGGAAAACAGAAGGCTAGAGAAGATGTAATTGAACAAGGGGCCCATGTTCCAGCCCCAGTAAGCAGCAGAACTTGGCAGCTTCAGACATATGACTTTAGAATTACGGATAGAAGAATGGCACTATGGAATCTTCCTCCAAAACTAAGGAAAGCCNTTGAGGCCAGGCATGTGTCAGAAGTGTCCCTGAATGAAGGCCTAGAGAGGCCATTGTGTGAAGCTGTGAAGTTGAAGCCTGGATTGCCTTAGAGACCCCAAGATGTTGGAGATCCCAGAGCTGTGGGATATCTGTGAGGAAGGCTGCTAACAGGCAGTGCTACCAGCCCAAGAGAAAGAAGTGTGTTGCTGTCAACAAAGCTGAAAGAAGTTGAAGAAATTTGAAGAGTGTTTTGACATCAGATAAGTAGATGCAGAGTTTGGAGTTTGCCTAGCTGGTTTTCTGCCACGGACCCGCCCAGGGAGAGGGTCACAGACCGAGGGAAAATGGGGTGAAGGTACTCAGGAAAGCTGGGAGTCGGCGATGACAGACAGACACAGACACCAGAATGCTGTGAAACTGCTGTAATTTTTCCTGAGATCAATCAAAGTTTTATACAGTAAAAGAAGGAACTTGCTCTGGGGCAAATCGAAAGTTACAAAATAAGCATGCTAAAATTAAGCATATGTGGTCACGTCAGCTGTCCCTAGTTTTTAGGACTCTGTCTCTCACCCTGTAGCCTCTTTTTGCTTATCTCATCTATTTTTCTTTTTGATGTACTGTCAAANTTTTCAACCCCCCAGTTGATACCTTCCTTAAGATATTTTCTGTAAACTTTATTTCTTCTTTCTCCTCTTTCCTCTCTTAGAAACCCAATGTTCTCTTTTGGACTTTTTGGGGGGCTTATTTATCATGAGCTTAGCTTGTGTCAAACCTAACTTTTTTTTAGATCTTTGTGCTTTTTCTCCAAAACTTGAACTTGAACATAGTCTGCACCATCAGTGGAGTTTGTAGTACACTCTCTTCAAAATCAGTATTATATCAGGAGCATCCAGTGGCCTTTTAATTATATACAGCTGCTTGATTACGCACAGAAAAGGGAAATGATCNGAAGACTCAAAATGATTAGTCCTCCTGCCAGCCATCATCTGCAGAACCCAGGCGCNCNAGGAACTTGACATACTCGGGCTGTCAGCCCAGGAACCACCGGAGGCCTATCCTCGTAAGGCACGANCCCCCCCTGCCTTATGCGATCACCGGATCACCGGCATTTGTCACACAGGCGACACCGCCGTGGGTGTGGCAGTTTTCAGTCTTGCTCTGGTCCAGTATTTCCTCACTATGCTCCCTTCCCTATGTTTTGGAATAGTAAGGTATATCCTGTGGCCTTATCTGTTGGAACTATGTAATCTGTTTTTTGATTTTGGTTTTATAGGGGATCACAGTTAAGAGATTACATAAATCTCAGAAGAGACTTTGAACTTTGGACTTTAAATAAGTTTGAGACTGTGATAGACTATGGGACTTTTGAAATTGCATTGAATGTATTTTTCCATTATGATATGGCTACAAGCCTTTGGGGGCCCGGGAGTAGAATGTGGTTGTTTGAAAGAAAATGGCTCCCAAAGGGAGTGGCACTATCAGGAGGTCTGGCTNTGTTAGAGTGAGTGTGGCCTTATTGGAGGAAGTGTGTCACTGTGAGACTGTGCTTTGANGTCTCATATATGCTGAAGCCATATCAGTGTCTGAGACCACTTTCTGTTGCCTATGCAAGATGTAGAACTATCAGCTACNTCTCCAGCACCATATCTGCCTGCATGGTGCCTTGCTTCCATCATGACAATAAGGAAGTGAACCACTCCATTACATGTTTTCCTTTATAAAAGTTGCCGTGGTCATGGTGTCTCTTCACAACAACAGAAACCCTAACTAAGACAGATGCCAACATGTAAATCTCTATGTAGAGTACTTCAATCACCCAAACAGCAAATGGGGTGGCTGCTGGGACTGAAGACGTATCTAAAATCACTACCCAGTTGCTTGGGAGATGGCTCAGTCAGAAAAGTGCTTGCTTTGAAAGCATATAAACCTAAGTTTGGATCATTGTCATCTACATAAAAAGCCAAATGCCACTTGTTATGCCAGAACTAAAAAAGAAGGCAGGAGGATTCCTCAGGCTAGCTGGCCAGCAAGTCTAGCCTAATCAGTGAGCCCCAGGTTCAGTGAGAGAGCTTGTCTCACAAAATAAGGAAGAGAATAATTTAGAACTGGACCTTGGGCCTTCATATAACACACACACACACACACACACAATCACTATGTCTGATGCAGCTATTAATTCCTGTGCTTCATACATTTCTACATAATTGCAAAAGCAAAAACAGAATTTGCAGATTTATTGTCTTACAACAGAGAGATGCAGTAAATAGAGTTTCCAAGTGAGAAACTTAAAATCCTAGCATTAAACTTTCAAATTTAATTTCNAAACCCAAACAACAACATCTGGATTTTGAATACACACAGGTTAATTTGTTTTACTCAAATTCAAACATGCTCAAGGCCCATAGATTTCCCACATTTATGAATGTTTTTCTATACTCCTTAGTGCTTTCATGTTTTTCTACATGTCCAAATACCCTGCTTTGTTTGATGATGAAAGGGTTTCTCTTTCAAAGCTATTCTCTCATTTTCATTCAATTTAGATTACCCTC
>LZPO01118193.1:4640-21856 GCA_001675575.1 Neotoma lepida | reverse complement strand
TGTGTGTGTGTGTGTGTGTGTGTGTGTGTGTGTGTGTGTGTGTGTGTAATAAGATGTCCTACCTATGGCTGAGAACTCTACAGACTAATAGTACAGTTTCAGTATCCCTTAATTCTTCCTTTTGCTGTTTTCTGAATCTTGGTTTTTAGTTTCCTTTTGTATTTACTCTCCATCCCCTCTTTCTTTGTTTCTTCCCCTTCCCTTTGGTTCTTTTTATGAAAAGGTGACTCAAAACTTCCCTGTAGTTCTGTGGATCCTCACAAAGCAGTCAGTTTGGTAAGCAGTAGGATAGGGGGTAGTTTCATTCTGAGTGGGGAGCTACCCATGGTTAGATAAGTGTCAGCACAAGAAGTGAGAAGGTCTGCAGGAGGTGATGTGGCCAAGGGGATGAGATTTTTCACTAGCTTAATCTTCAAAGCTCTTGGCAAGTTGGTTTCCAGTTCTCTTGTTTGGCTGTTATGGTGAAAGAGGAACAGAATAACCTTGTGATTTTGCCATGATGCTGTTGGCTTGGGAGGCCAACCATAACTGACAGTACATCTCATTTTCCTATTTTTTTCTGTCCTACTTGAGGATCCAATGCTAAATTCAGGAGTAGAAAGAGTTTTCTCTCAGAAGTTGCTGTTAGCAGCTCAAGGGTCTGTTACATCTTTTCCCACACTTATTCAACCTTTCATGTAGGCTCTCAGGATGGAATTTTAGTCCAGGAGATCATGTCATGAAGGTCACGGCAAAGGGATCATGGATGAGAAAAGGGGTCAGTATACAATCTATCCAGGAAAAAGAATTTAACACATGGCCTAGGATNGTGCACCCAACAGGGTCATGAAAAGAAGGCTGGCCAGCTAGTGGTAACAGTAACTCACAGAACTGCTGAAAAGAATCTATGTGAACCTTGTGTGTATCTACCAATGTTTGGAGGATTGCTCATCCTCCAGGGAAGGTTTTGTCAGGATAGTGATGTTGGGAGTCATTGCAAAAATACTAAGTTTCTTTTTCTTGTTCGTTTCTGTCATGGGTGAGGAGAAACATGTGATATATAGAGAAATATTCATTAAAAAAAACTTCCAAACTAGCAGGGCATNGTGGTACATGTCTTTAATCCCAGCACTCAGAATCAGAAGCAGGTGGATCTCTTGAGTTTGAGGCCAGCCTGTTCTACAGAGAGAGTTCTAGAATAGCCAGGGCTACACAGAGAAATCCTGTCTTGATAAAAACAAATCAAACAAACAGAAAGCAAGCAAGCAAACAAACAAACAAACAAAACCTAAGATCCAAACCACTATCACTGCTAGCCTTCAAACTCTGTAGCTCAATAGTGAGGCTGCTAGAAGCTAGTCAGGGCAGCTGTTGATTACTTGAGTACGTAAGAGTTTCTTTCATGGGTTATCATGATTCTTGTTTCTCTCNCCTTCTTTCTCCTTCCCTCTCTTTCCCCCTCCTTTGAGCTTATCTCTTCTACATTTTTACTGGCTATTGATAGCACTTATAGGAAACTCAAGGGAAAAAGGCCAGGCTGTGAAATTACAACCAGCCAAATGGTATTTTCATGCCCCTTGAGGAAACAAACTTTATGGACTACCTCAGTGAACAGACACAAGGGATATTATACAACTCCAAGAAATGCAGACACTGGCCTACACAGACTCCACATCAGAAGTAAGTACACACATAATGCATTATGCCCATGTAAAATATATCCAGAGAGAAATACACACAAAGGCATAATGATGGCAATGTATACTGGTACACATACATGCAACAATATACACNAATGTAAATACAGAGGTTACTCATTGGTGTCCACACACACACATACATATACAGACACAGAAGCATTTACAATCATGTACCCTAAGCAATTGGTGTGTACCTGGGTGCATTTGTAAGTACACACCCCCAGAAGTACATAGAAATGGATGTGGAAACCTATGTAGACAATCACACACCTTTTAATTTAGCTGTGGCTTTTGTTTCTCTTATTAGCACCCATACTGAAAGTGGTTACACCTGTTCTCCACCTTGCAATGACAATCGCTTATGTTCCTTTATTGGTTTTCAAAGATATTTTCACATACATTATTTCATCTGAAGGTTGTGAGATATCACTATCTTCCCTTGGAGAAATTAAAAACAGAGAGATAGACAAGGGGTTCAAATCACACAGCTAGTAACAATAACCTGGATGGGAACTCAGGTCCTGTCATCCCCAGTGCCCTTTCCATCCACTCTCAAAATGCGGATGGAAGAAAGGGAACACAGTGATAAGATTTTGCATTAATTTTAATGCAGAAATGTGGCAAATAATTTAGTAGCAGCAAATGACACAAACATTTTCATTTCTCATAACTGCATTGCAACAGACTGAGACAGCCTCTACCCCCCAGTAAGCACTCCAGGCAAGGAGAGTAAGAAGAGAGTCTCTTACCATTCAGAAGGCCGATGTTTAGAAAAAGTAGGATGAAAGCAAGGGCAGATGGCATGTTTTCCTTCATGTTGGCCCCTGTTTCTTGCTACAGGCAATGTATCAGAGGCTCCCTGGAAGAGAAAACACCAGGTAACATTTGTTAAATTACAGCCAGACAGGCACATGCACCACTGTATTCTGGGTGCTTGCAACTGATTCTTGTTCCTTGCTTGATGTGACCGATAAAACANCGGGAAGAGAATGTAGGAAAATGTACCATGGGATGGCTTGGTTTAGAAGCACTGATTCACACATGCTGGCAAAGATTTCGCCACAAGAGGTCGTCAGACAACAATGTAGAGAGTTCAAAGGACGTCAAGGCTGTTGGCTTTTTATTTGTTTTGGTTCTGTTTTCTGCACTCACCAACGTTGTTCTATTTCCACTACATTGTTTAGGTGTCTAAGAGCATATCACCCATTTATGTAACATAGATTGTGTGCCCTGCAAGAGAACTATTCAAGGAGGGCTCTGGCTCCAGTGTTCCGAGCCAGCTCAACTTATTGGTGCTGCCAGACTGAGAGTGGGAGGGTTGGGGTGGAGGTAGCTGTCTAAGTTCAGGCTGAGAAGGTTCTGGAAGTCTGCAAGGATATGAACATGGCTATGGAGCAAACCTCATAATAAATTTTAGTGACCCTCCGTGTGGCTTCTTTCTCTTTTCTGTAAAGCCCTGTAACACGAGACAATGAACTCCACTAATAATTCAANTCTCTTGGGTTCAGAGTAATAAGTCAATTTTGAACCTGCAGGGCTTGAGAGTTTTGAGCAATTTATTATTAATATTATTATTTTTACTCTTGGAACAGCTTTCAAAGCCTCTCATGTTCTTTTTAAAAGAAAGATTTAAATTTTTTTTAAAAGGCTCATTAGTCTTATTAGACTTCAAACACTGCCCAGAAAACAATAGATTTGATGAACTATGTGCAAATTTCCAGAAACACATGGTTTTAATCTCCTTTTAAATTTTATTTTTAAATCAAGGAAAGAATATCTAGGAGGCAAAGTTGCCCATCTTAAGCCATGTGAAGAGCTGCTTGATGAGACCCTAAAGGACCAGAATTTGTCCATTCCTCCTGTTCAGGGAAAGCCTTCTATCTGTCAAACACATATTACTCAATGGACAACTTTTTGAAGGTGTGTTACACCTGCCACTACTGCTTGTGGAATTACACAGAATAGACATTTTAATGGCACTGGAAGCTTGGGGTATGTTGGCACCAACAGGCAGTGGCCTTGCATTGAAAATTCTGGTTCAGAACTTTGCTGACCCACTCACAGGCCCATCAAAGTGCTGGAGACATTTCACTTGCTTTGCCTGGATTCCTTACCCCTACCCCCCACCCCAGGTAGCATATTCTCAATCTAATCTGCTTCTTGTAACTTCTTGGGGGCCATTTTCTTTAAACCAAGTGGTCAGAGGCTTCTAATGGGTTTTAAATGATGTACTTATAGTCCAGGCACTGGGCTGAGTCATGACTTCGATTTCATTCTGTCCTTTCTGTGGCCCCATCAGTAGACACTGGTTACCACCACCCTCCCATTTTAACAGGTATAGAAACTGAATGTAGAGAAGCAGTTTAATAGGCTGTCAACCACATGCTAACAGGAGAGTGCAATCTGGCAAGTCCCAGAGCATCTGAGAAATCATGATTTGTGGGATATCTGTGATATAGCAAAATTGTCCCCTTCTATAGGGGAGATACATGAGGCAAGTGCAATTGTCCTGTGAGGAGAAGTCCACCAAGACCTGGGTGAACTGGAGCCGGAGAGCTAGGACAGGTAGAGGTTATCTCAGCTGCCACTCTACTTGTGCTTAAGGGTCTCCAATATTGTTGATCTGTCTAAGCTTTGTGTGCATCCTCTTCCTGGCCGGTCTTAAAAGCTCAGCCTGGCTTGGAAGCAGGATTCTGCTCCTGGCTGCAGATGTTCTATAATATCTCTTTAGCGAGACTTCCTTACTTCTTTGGGCATCACATAAACAGCATCTGAGATCACCATGCTATAAATCACCCCTCGTGGGTGAGGTCAGAAAGCTCTGGCAGACAGGGCTGGACCTGTTTTGCAAATGAAATACTAGGCTAGGAATCAAGGTAAGCAGAGGCAGGAGTGGATTTAGTTTTTTGTCTGTATTTCCTTCTCTGCTGGTGCAGGATCAAAGAAACTTCTAATGTAAGTTTCTCCTTTTAAAAATGCTATCAAAACCCACTCTATGCATGTGTAAAACAACTTTCTCCTACTATTTCCTGAGACACATGTGGGAATCTGGTCACACCCAGGCATTTANCAGTGCCCCAAGCCTCCTGTGCCAAGGAATTAGACGTGTTCCTAATGTGTTTGAACAATGACTTCCCAACTCATTCTTCATCTTACACTCTCTGGCAAGGTAACCACGGTGTGGTAAGGCAAACTTTCAGAGGGAAACAGAATGGCAACTGTTCTCCCTGAGTGGGGCCACGCTAAATGTTACCTCTGGTCAATAGTATGCAGTATCTTCGTCCTGCCATTAAGCATACCTCTTGCTAATCCACAGACCAGTNAAGTTATCACCAAGTGAATAGATCTATGCTACCAACCAAGTTGCAAAAGAATACAAAAAGTAGCCCAGAAATAGAACTGGTGGCTTCTACCTACTCCAACAGTCCTTTCCTGACTTCTAACACAAGATTAGTCCTGCCAACTTTATATGATAGAATCATACAATAGGCATTGTAGGAGTGTGCCTGGCTTTTGTCATTCTACATTGTTGTATGATGCATTCTGATTGTTGTATGTAGCTTCTGTCTCTTATACACATCTAGATGTGTATAAGAGACAGCATTAGCCTAGGAATAGATTAGGCTTTTATCTCTCTGAATCAATTCTCCACTGCAAGCAGATCCTGATCAAAAGCAGGCATGGCCCCCCTTATTGACCACTTCAGTTGGGGCTGGGATACCGAGGAAGGTCTACAACTTTGCATGATGTTGTAGTGCAAATATTTTACTATTTGGATTCAAATGTTTGGAATCCAGTTAGCAAAAAGTGACCCTTGCATACTCAGCCCAAGGACAGTCATCTCAAGATCCACACATCACCAACTCTCTAAGTATGACTGTGGTTGAAAAGTGAAGTCTCTATCTATGAGCAGGTTTATGGTGAGTTCCTAACTTTCATCTGCTTTGTCCACAACTGCCTGATTTGCCTCCTTTACCTCTGAATCCTCGCTCTCCCATCTCCATGCCCCTTTCCTTACCTTATTCAGACTCCTACCATGCTCCATCCTGCTGTGGCACAAATGCCAAGAGAACTCCTTAGCCTTCTTCTCTCTAAGGCTGCTTTCTGCATCAGCAATGGTCCTATTAAGACCTACTCATTCCCAAAAGTCCCCCTTTATTACTGTCTCTCTTTAAGCCAACCGTCTTCCACAGAGGCCAACAGCTGAGGTTGTGATCTATGGTCTGGCAGCTCATTCTTTTGGGAAACTAGGATGACTCCTCCCTAGATGGAAAACCAGTCAAGGGCCCATGGCCTTGGTTAGTTCTTCCACCCACGTCATGGAAGGCATACTATAGGAGAGGAGGAGTATGACCATCAAGTGTTAGATAGGACAAACCTGAACTTTCAACAGATCACTGCCTGATGTTAGCCCCTCATCCTTTCTGCTTAGACTCTCTCTGCATGTTTTGGCCTACCTAGTCCTTGAGATAATCAATTACAAAAGTCTGAAGCCTCAGCTCTCCGATGGTGTGGGATTTGCTTTCAACCCCCCACCCCCCCTACCATGGTAGGAGATTCCTACAGTTTCTGTTCCATCCTGTTTTTCTGTCACTGTGGTCTCAGTTTCCTTAACCAGAGAAATGGACCCAATAAGCTAGGAGATCATGAGGATCTTCTTAGCTCTTACAAGCCCAATCCTTGATGGACAAGCCAATTCAAGACTTACTTTAAAGAGTCAACCTTAAGTATTCTGCAANAAGTTATCACCAAGTGAATAGATCTATGCTACCAACCAAGTTGCAAAAGAATACAAAAAGTAGCCCAGAAATAGAACTGGTGGCTTCTACCTACTCCAACAGTCCTTTCCTGACTTCTAACACAAGATTAGTCCTGCCAACTTTATATGATAGAATCATACAATAGGCATTGTAGGAGTGTGCCTGGCTTTTGTCATTCTACATTGTTGTATGATGCATTCTGATTGTTGTATGTAGCTTTACANAATTTATTTTCATTTCATTTCATTTATAATTCATCGAATGAAATACTATAATTTCTTCATTAATTCTACAGTTGGGTTGTTTGGGTTGTTTCCTGTTTTTTTGGCAAATTTTTAAAAATTGTTTGAGGATTTCATACATGCATATAATACATTTTGATCAAATATGCCTCCCTTTGTCCCCTTCCAATTTATCATCTGTCCCCCCACCACTATTCCTTCTGAACTCCATATGCTTTTTTTTCCTTTTAATCCAATGAATTCACTTAGTGCTACCTGTACGTGCAAGGTTGTAGGACAATCTACAGGAACACAGACAATTTGTGACTTTCCTTCCCCCAGCAGGCAAGACCCTTATTATAAGGAAGCCCCGCAGACACCACAATGCTCGCCCACATTGGTTCTTTATGATAAGTGGTTAGTATGCTACCTGTCATACCTTCTGCCCATTAACCTAGTTACATTTCGAACATCTTTCTTACCCCCACCCCCAAAATGCAAGAAAACCTTCATGTTTTGCAAACTAATTTCAAATACATTCATCTATTAAGGTATCATGTAATGTTAGGTGCTTCCTTGGAGCTCCTCTGCTCACTGGGTCACCTCATCTGCCCTAGGTACTACATGGTCAGAGGCCGAAATAACTGGGAAAGAATCCCATGTAGGCCCTTTGATTCTCAGTTAGACTTTTCTTTCCAATACAGAATGCTAGCATTTAATTTGGAAAACAAAAGGCATAATCTGCTCAGAGTAGGGAGAAGAACAGAAGGGATTAGCTGTTTCACACCATGCTGAAGATTAAGATTGTTGTATGCTGGATTTCAGAGCAATAACTCCAGCTAGAAATAAGTACTCAGCATTTGTTTTATTAAAATGAATACAGTGCAAAGACACACACATCATAGTGTGGTAATTTATCTGCAATTAAACTTCCCAGGAGATCTGTCTCCCTGTGGAGTGCCAACCCGAGTCAGCTCCCATTTGGACAACTGTTTGGTGGTTTAGCTAGATCATCGTGGTTGTGTGAAAGCTACTAGAAGTAGATGTGGAGACATTTTAAAACATCCACTTCTGACTCCATATATCCCACCTCTTTTTCTGTTTCAAAAACCCAAGAGGTGCCTGGGAGGCAGTGTGCTGTGTGTATGCATGTGATCTGCAAGCAGAGAGTTGCATTCTGTAAGAAGCAGTCAATCAGCAGAGAGCATGGTCCAAATGGGAGCTGGTTCAGGCTGGTACTGNGTAAGGGTAGTTTTGTGGAAAGATCTATCTTCAAAGCCAGCTGTGGAAAATTACAGTTCAGTGCTGTGTTCACCTCTGCACTGGAGTCACTTGAACACACCAGGTGCTTACCCATAGCTGGAGGCGTCGCTCCCAACTCCAATTACACCAGCTCTCCTCACTCACTCACCATAGTCCCAGCAACATCTTTTCCCTGACAGAGGTTTGTTTTTACTCAGCCTTTTTTTGGCTTAAAGGAAAGGAGGGGAACAGGGTGAAGTGTTACATCTCTCTGGCCAGGTCATAGTTTGGACAGATGTTGGAAAATCCATGTTGGCCTGATTTTCAGAGGAACCAGTCTCTCATGGGATCATCTGTCAAGAAATAACTGCAAAAGCACCATGTATTGGATATGATGTTTTGCAGCTAGCTCACTAACCACTCCACAGACTCTGGTGGATTTCAACCCAAGATTCATACTACCAGTGTGGGAGAGTTCCGTTCCTACTCTATGTCCCCAGAGATTCTGAAGATGGGCACTCCCTTGTCCACAGCTTCTGCATTTATAGCTTCACCAAACCTAGACTGCAAGCGTATGGAAAACATTGGCATTGTTATTGAATATGATATTTTGTCATTCCCTAAATAGGCCAGAATAATTGAATGTACCATTTATACTATATTAGGTATTATAAGTAATCTAAGGGTGATTTAAAGTATATGGGAGGATGTGCATAGGTTATGTCTACATATTATGACATTTTATATAAGAGCTATGACTATCCACTCATTGGTATCTGCAGGGGTCTGAATCCAACCCCACCTGTAGATGATTCTCCTCCTCTTTTTTTCTTCTGCTGTTTCCCCGCTTCCAACCCCTCTTCCCTTCCCATCTTCTTCTCATCCTTCTCTCCCCACCTTCTGGTAGCAAGTTTTAAACCTAGGGCCTCACATATGCTAGGAACTACTTTATCACTAAGGTGTAACTCTTCTCCACTCCTCAACTTTTTTGGGGGGGGGGCACAGTCTTGCTAAGTTGACTATGTTAGCCTTGAACTCACTCTGTATCCAAGGCAAACCTTGAACTTATAATCTTTGTGCTTTATAGTGCTTCCTCAATAGCTAAGATTTAAGGCTTTTAGCACCAAGCCCATATCTCTCTGGATACCAATGGATGATGGATGCTAATTGGTTTTGAGTTGGGCCCATTGGGATGCATGACCAAAAAATAAAAAAAAAAACTCTGTACATTATTGAAAAATGTAGACAGAGCTAAGTACCACTGATAGGTCCTTATCACATAGTGCTGCTTAACACATATAAGCCCCCACTACTAGATCCCA
The DNA here is from genome assembly GCA_001675575.1 of Neotoma lepida. Taxonomy (NCBI): domain Eukaryota; kingdom Metazoa; phylum Chordata; class Mammalia; order Rodentia; family Cricetidae; genus Neotoma; species Neotoma lepida. The sequence goes on along the minus strand of LZPO01118193.1, from coordinate 12,632 downwards.
CTGACAGAAGAGGATACTGAGGTTGAGGGAGGTTACTGATTGGTCACCATTATACAGGCAGGCAGTACCACAGAAACACTAAATCTATGGACTCTAACTCAACACCAAAGGTAAAATGCTCAACCTTTTATTGCACTGTAGGCTGCCATATATAAAGCACTCCCATATCATATCTTATTCTTACTATAGACTTTTACAGAATCAGAGCAGCAATTATTGTCATTTTTATTATTATTATTACCTTATCACAGATGAGGATGTTGAAGCCCAGAGATGTTCTGTGAATCNTCCAAGATCACACAACTAGTGGGTAAAGAGAGTCATAGCAGTTGAACTCCAGAGCCTGTGTTACTTATTGTACTTTCCACTTTAGGTATCTATAGAAGACCAATAGTTCTACCTTTAAGGAACCCCATTCCAGAAGCACAAAATGTCACCTGGCATGAGAGCTGGGTAAGATGACATTGGTACTATAGGTTCTAAATTCTCCAAGGCTGTTTTTTTTCTTGTTTGTTTGTTTGGTTTTGGCTGTTTTTTTTCAAGATGGGTTTGTCTGTGTAGCCCTGGCTGTCCTAGAACTCGATTTGTAGATCAAGCTGACCTTGAACTCATTGAGATCTGCCTGCCTCNGCCTCTTGAGTACTGGGATCTAAGGTGTGTGCCACAACCACTCAGTTGACATCCCTCTTTTTGTTAAGGGTCTTAGTGCTCAAACCCACTACTTAAAGATGGCTCTAATTCTGGGTGCTGTTGGGAGGCCAATGCTATTCCTTCTATAGTAGTAGATATTCCAGGGGTACTGTCTTTAGAGACTGTTCTAGACATACTATCTTTTTTATGCAATATGTCTCGGGATGTTGGACCCAGGAAGGGGCATTTCAAACATGCAATTCCATGACTGTCATGCAAGCTGAAACTTTAGAGCTCCAGTTAGAAGTGAAAGAAGGGAAAGGGAGATGTGAAGGAAGTAGAGGGGTTGTCTGTCTGTGTGAAATGCCCCATTTGAGGTTTTGATGGAGGTCAGGGGGTAGTGGGCCGATTGGATTATAGTCCCTAAATATTTTCTTGTTCCCAGTCATGGGGAAACATTTATCATTATAAGACATACTCAGGCATTATGTTGAAAAGGGACTCCTCAGTCCCACTACTTTAGACTCATCCATTTGAAAGACAGTGGCTAATGAGATGTGAACAATTGCTACTGCTTTGGCTGTATCCCTCCATCCAGAAACAGTTGCAGGATGTGGTTTAGATTTTCTTTGTGTAAGTTGCAGAGCTATAGTATTGTAGAGTGGCTATATCCTTACTCTGGATTCCAACACAAGAAGGCAAATGGAGTTCTACAGCACCCGGCAGGGCCCAGCCAATCCCAGAAGCACCATGGCCAGCCTGCTGCCTCTTGTCAAGTGAGCAAACAATGAATGTTGCTTCAAGTCACAAGAATCTCACTGCTGTTTATTACTATAGCAAACCTAACTATAAAGGGCCATGTAGTAGTAGGAGGACATATGTTTTACCAGATTGTTTAGATTCTTCTTTATAGTGTGTGTGTGTGTGTGTGCATGTGTGCATGTGCTATTTAATTAAACACAGAGCAAACTTAGATTTCATTAAAAGTATCTCCCCACACAAATAGATTACTGCTAGTAACAACCTTATCTATTTATGTATNTTTCTTAATTTCTAGAAACAAGATTGGAAGTGAAGGGGAAATTTAAAATGAAAATAACAAGATTAATTACTGTTATACTGCTTCTTTGGCTGCCTGCTTAAGATTTTTAGAGTTTTGAATCATGGCATTTTGGATCTGAAGGGAAATCCAAGACTTGAAAACATCTGGGCCAGTTTCACATCTACACATGAGGAGAGTGAGGTCATGTTCTCCTTCCTCACAGTGACTGTGTGGCCTTGAGTAACCCATGAAGCCTCCTAGAGTCTCAATGGCCTCATCTGCAAGATGCAATAATCATAGTACCCCTACCTCAGCCTTACTGTGTATGAGAAGCTAGATAATAAATCAGCATCTGGCATGAAGTGTCAAGTGTCTGATGGGAAAATCTTCAGAGCATTGAGGATGGGCTGTATTCACATTTGAGAAAGCTGGTTAAGTCCAATGAGAAATTCTCAAGAACGTGTCAAAAATCTCTCTTCTTTCCAATTCCTACTTTTGTTTACCACTTCAGTCAGGATACTGAGAGTACGTCACAGGAGAAGGAAAAAGGTTCAGCACCCATCACAATTGGGGTCTCCTTTTCTTTCTCTCCACAGCTTATAATCTCTTTATTACTCATCCTGTAGTTAGATGGGGTCAGATGATTGTGGCCTCTGAAACTGGGGAGAAATGCTACACTTTNAGTCTAGTCTTGGTCTTTAAAAGCTTTCCCCACATATGTTCTCTCCCCCACCCCCATCTCTGTCTGTGTGTTCCTTTCTCTTCCTNGCTTGCAGGAAACGAAGCTGAGGATTTTGTGNTGGTTCTAAGAGCTNATTCACTAGAAAGAAGGCTCGTGATTTCCACTCTGAACCCACTGAACTTCACAGGGACGAGAAGTAATCATCAGTTATCAAGCTTTGAAACTAGGGGCTGAGTATTGAAAATGCCTGGTTTTGCTTAGCCTGGCCAATCTATGGATAATCTAGAGATGGCTGTCATGGCCAACTTTGGATGGTAACTATTTTATTTAATCAGAGGAGCCATGAGTAAACGAAAACCTCTGATGCCTGGTCTGCTGATATAGAGCCATCTTGAACACTATCATCAAAGTCATTTTGTTCAGCTTCTATACCATCCATCCTGTCACTTTGCACACAATTTACACTTTACACTTTACACTTGCTGAATGATGATTGATTGCTTTTAATGTTTTTTTTTCCTCCTTAGTGGTGTTTTGGATTGAATCTAGAGCCTCGGGAATTTGAGGTGAGCAGTCCACCACTGAGTTACAAACTCAGCCTGACTCACTTACAAAAAGCCATATAAAACATAATATTTTCACACTCTGCTCATACTCTCAGATCCACAGGGAGGAAAATAACATGGATCCTTGGACCAGGGAATTCTTTCTTCCTATCAAGATGCACTTCAGATTACTGAGTACTGTGCTCTGAGACCTTAGTGATTCCTCCAATACCTCTTCATGTGCATGAATTTGAACTCAGGGATAGATGTACTAAAATNTACAAGATTTGGCTACAGGCAAGTTGGCTAGTAGCCAAAATACATACACGTTTTAGTTATGGGAAATTGAGGAAACGTGAGGGCTCTCAAAAACACACAAAACTTTGATTGTACAATCTTCAGATAAAACAAAATAATGATCCTTATCCAAGTCCTTTTAAATTTTGTTCATTCTCTTTTCAGTGAAAACACATTCAGGGGTAACATATATATCTAATTTTCTAAAACATGTCCCCTGAATAAAAATTTTATTTTAGCNAATTGGATACATATATAAAAATNATTCACTTCTATGGCTTCTTAATTAGGACATTGAGGTCACTGGTGAACTTATCAGTTATAGTGAGATGCTGTGGTTACAGGATACTATATAGAAAATAATACAGACCAAAGAAGTTTTGCTTAAATCAAATACCTAGGACTTGAGGATCCTCAGTGCCTGGATACATTCTTGTTAGCCCTCTTTTCTTCTTCTCCCTATCTTTCCATCCTTCATTGTTTTTGTTCCCTTAAAACTTTAATTTAATATGCAGTAGCTGTGTTTTTGCTACTTAGCTCTCTCCAGTAAGCCTGGNAGCCCCTTAGACTCTAGTGTTGCTTGTGTTCCACAAAGTCAGAAACCTAATATGAAAATTCAAATTTGGAAAGTTGAAGTAACTTAAATGATGACAAGAAGTTGCTAGGGAGGACTGAAGGAATTTTCCACCAGCCTTGTAGATGAACAGGTTCTGTTACGTCTGTTTTGTCCAAATGTCTATTTGGTTTGCTTTCTGGATCTCATATGCATTCCAGATAGTTAAGCTGCTTATCTGAGCTTTAAATAGTGGTACAAGGTAAAAGCAAGAAAACAGGCCCCATGCCCAGGAGTCGTCAGCCAAGACAAACTGGACTCCTTGTTTTTCTTTTGGGAGCAGGGGAGAGATCAGTAGGGAGGTTGGAAGGATACCTGAGAGGAATTAGGAGAGAGGATATGAATTTTCCAAGAATAAATAAAAATATTTTAAAAATAAGACATCAGTTAGAGAAACTGAGCATGCTTAAAGGTTAAAACTCAAGGGTGGCTCTCAGTTACAGAAGGATACTTCTCTGCATCTCTATGTTTCTTAAGTCCTCCATGACACTGATGTTTATTAAGCAAATTGAAGCCCCAACTTCCAATTTACTAGTAGCCTTCCCAGGTCAATGAAGTAGAACAGGTCTATACAAACATCTGCACACTTCTCTATGATAACAATGACAAGGCAAATCCCAGCAAGTCATTCTTACTCTTTGCTTTAAAAGAATAAAATGATTGCTTGTTTGCATAGCATTTAACCAATGCTGTGCCTCATGGCCACTACTCTCTGAAATTATGAAAGGGACAATAGTTTAGGAAGTCAATACTAAAAGGTTAGTCCAATTTTCCTTCTTTCTACAAACAAAATCCATAATGATTTCCATCCNTAACCTGGAGGGCACCTATTGCTGTAGTCCCATACTTGTCTGGTCAGTTTTAGAAACAGAAATCGATTTTAATATTGTNAAACCAATGTGATTTGGGGAAAATGGCTGCTTTGATGATATTCTTAGTTCTATCAATGACCAATTCATTTGAAAGTCAAAATATAACATCTTGGGATGCTTTTCCTAGGTGTGCTTAAGTGGCAGGGCTTACTCATACCTGGGTATTTGGAACAAAACTGCTGAATGCCTTTTATGGTCTAAAATATGAGAATATAATCCCTACTTTTTATCTGAAATTAGGGTCGTGTGCCAGGCACCTGGAGCCTCAGGGGCCCAGCAAATTAATATGGGAAGAGAAGCAGGCCATGGTCACTCTGTACCCCGTACAGTCAGGTGAAGGATTTCCAGCTTTAGCACTACTGTTGTGAGTACATGGTAGTGCTTAAATATGAAAAAAATGAAGGATGGGTATTGAAATGTCACAGCTTCCAATAGGTGGCCTTTGTTTTACCCCCAATCCATCTGGAGACTACACTCAGCCCTTTGTTATTCTAAGTATTAATAAGAGCAAGGATTTTGTGGTTTAACAGGGTTGAGGGGTTCCCTAGCCACTACATGCCAGACACTTGGCCAAATTTCTTATTAAGCATCTGTCTTCCTCCTCCAACAATTGCTATATTTGTTCCCTTTATTTTCCCTCATACTTCCCTAAGTCCCTGCCTCCTGCTACGGTTCTAAACAGTCGTGCAGTCAGCCCCCTCCCCCATCCATAGCTAATTCACCAAAAAGCCACACTGATTTCTAGAGAAATGGTAGCCAGTACATACCACTGAGATCTTACTAATTCTATCACATAGTCTGTTAAAATAAACAAAGATGTTTCTTTTTCTATCCAGGACTCCAGCTACCAGAAAATGTGACATCTCTGTGGTATTTTAGAAGCAGCAAAGATGGGTTCATGGTCACTCAATGGAAAGACCAGGTATCTCCTCATTCTCTGTTTCAGTTCTCATTCAGGCAAACACTCTTGGTCTCATAAAGCTGGTGTACATAGTAATACTAACGAATTTGACCTATCTTTCTGCAATTCCCTATTCCCATAATCCTTCAGGCTAGACTAGAAGCTATTGATTCAGTGTGTGTGTGTGTGTGTGTGTGTGTGTGTGTTTTAGTCCTCATATTTAATACAAAGCTCTCTATGTGGGTACTCAATAAATGACACAGAAGAAGTGAACTGTATTGAATGTTTGCTGAGTGTAGAAAGGGAAGATGGCAAGGATTTTGTGCTTTTAAAGAGCTACTAATATTGCAATATTTGGCCAAGGAAGGTGTATCTTCTACTTGGGTGGTTNAAAAATAGATAGTAATGGCATTGCTTGTTTTAGTGGAATTTTTAGTTTTCAAAGTATTTTAAAATAAAATATTTTATTTCATTGCTTTTTCAAATCCTGGGGGATTTCAGAATGTTATAACTCATGTTATCACTGAGTGTAAATACATTTGGACTAGTACCTTGTCTTTTGATTGTAAATTGGTTTAACTTTTCTCATAATATATTAAAAGTCTCAAGAATATTACATACACAATGAATCAGAAAATACCCTTCAGAAATTTATCCTGAGTGAATCTAGATACACAAAANATTTCTTGAATAAAGAGATTGCTCCTCCCCAGTGTTATTTACAAAAATAAATTATTAGAAAACATTTTAAACATCAGACCCTAAAAGAAGGACTGCTTAAATAGATCATAGCATAGACAACAGTGAAATATTGCTTAACCCTTGACATAATGTGATTAAAATTTCAATGANTTCCTAAGGTGAAATGTAGCAATAACTGGGCACATGAAACAGACATGCCTGATCCTAATTCTGACACATGCTTCTGCACAGGTGCACAGACACTAGCCATGAAGTACACTCATCCCAACACAGTGGCAGTGATTCCCTTCGGGAGGGGGGTTTACTCTAAAGTAGGTAATGATTACTTTTATAATGTAAAACAATAAGAAGTGACTACTTTTGCAATTGAGGAGACACATTTCAACAGCATCATCAACTCAACAATAACAACAACAACAACAACAACAACAACAACCAAAACCTGACTAATGAAAACCTGGCATTTAGTGGTGTAAACAGAGGCTACCATATAGGAATGAGTCCCGTATCTCTGGCAGTATGTTCAGCAGTGGCTGGTAGCCAACGTTCATGTATCATCTTTGTAGCTGAGCACGTGCCTGTCTCTTAGGCTATAGTGAAGGATTTCAACAGCTCTCTCACCCACTGGCTGCTCAGTTGTTTTTAGGATTCACTCCTACTTTTTCTAATTCCTTTACTGTGTCTGACTACATTTAAAACACGCAGGGGAAACCAGCTATTGTTTGCCATTCAGCTCTGACAAGTAGGTGAAAGGCAATTTCACAGAAAATATCTTCTTCAGGCCCCCGAGAAGAGCCCAGGCCATCTTATTCAAAGAAATCTAGTAAGTTCAGTAGAACTCTTGGTCTGAGGTACTGTGTGCAAATTTTCCTCTGGCCTCTCAGCTTCTGTCAGCACTTGTAATGCAAAGCAATAGGAACTGGAAGTCTAAGGGATACTAACCGGAAGAGCACAGGCAAGGCCAAGAATGCAGAAAGTCTGCACGTCTCTCCCACCTCATAATGCTCAGGACTAGTCCCAAAGTCAACCCTCCTCCCTGTGTCCCCCTAAGGAGCACACCCCATCTCTACCTCATTGAGTCACCCTTTGTCACTCATGAACAAGATGTTCTTTCAGACCTACTTCTGCACTGCAACATCTGTGCTACTTGTCTGTCAAGATAATTGCCTTTTTCTCTTGCTGGCTTTTCCCTTCTCCCATTTTCATTTGTTCAGCTTCCTTTAGAGGCTCTCTCTTAGTAGAAAAGGTACCAACCCATCCAGAGAGGTAATGGCCCAACTTGAGGCTAGTTCTGGGTGTAGAGCAAAAAAAAAAAAAAGTTTCCATTCTAAAGTACTTCCAAGATACTTTCATTGAGTGGGAATGGAAAGAAGTGAATAAAGATTCAGCTGTGTGTGTGAGTAGGCAGGTTAGAAAACAGGTAGATTGACCCATTTTAGTGGTTGTAATGTCCAGCTATCCATCTAGCCATTCATCCATCCATCCGTCCATTCACCCACCACCATCTACCATTGATCCATCTATCCACCCACCCACCATCCATCTATCCATCCACCCACTCACCATCCATCCACCCACCCATCCGCCATCCATCCATCCATCCATCCATCCATCCATCTATCCATCCATCATCCATCCACCCACTCATCCACCATTCATCATCCATCCATCCACCATTCATCATCCATCCATCCACCCACCATCCATC
>LZPO01118192.1:2977-13315 GCA_001675575.1 Neotoma lepida | reverse complement strand
ATAGTCTGACATCCCTAAGGGAAAGAAATATATTTTAATGTATTTTCATACCATTTCCTTGTGGCAGCCTCCCCCATCAAACACATACTGAATTAGAGTTTAGCATAATAGGTTCTCATTAACTAGGTATATGTTAGCTGAATTAAGCACTGTCATTGCACAGCAAGACAGATTAAGAAGCAGCCTTCTAGTATTTCTTGATATGTTTTGTGTCAGAATTGTGTCAGAATTAATCAACACCTTTGAAAGCTGTCTTATAAGAAAGTAAATTAGAAAATCCCAATAGGCAAATTGAAAGGGACCTCTTTTTTGCCCTCCTCTGTCTCTTTCTCTAGATTTTGTTGTTTCCCTTTGTTTCATATTTAACAGACAGTCTCTCTGTGTTGCACAGGTGCCTCAAGCTCCCTGGCACAAACAATCCTGCACAGCCTCCTGAGTAGTGAGGGCTGTAGGCATGCACTATTGCACTTGCTTGTGTTTATGTCTAATTACAAGCTTGAGCTGTTTGTTGGTACAGTATAGTTGTGAATCTAATGCTGCTGGCCTAGTCCTGGCTGTGACACTGGAGTCTGCCTGGCACACACAGAGTTGCTTGGTCTGTTCACTGTTTGTTGGGACTCTCTTTTTGATAACCATTTTGAACAGCTGTCTGATCATAAAATTAAGATGCTGAATCTCTTTCCTTTGTGCAGTAATGAGTTCTTTTCAGGATACTCAGGGTATTTGTTAAGAAAAAAATACTTAGTGAATTATCTTAGTTCTCTGGTCAAAGAAAGTTAGAGCACCTTATTCCTTTAGTTTCTCTTTATTTTGGAGATTATTCCTCCCTCATAAGTTCTCAGGAACCTGGGTCATAACCCTGCAGCCACAAATCTGCTTTTTTGGGATTTCCTATGAAAAGCAAACAACTTTATGAACAAAACTACCTGTAATAAATGGTACCCGTCACTGAACACTAATCATGAGGAATGGTAATTTTCCTTCTGCCCANTGAGCTCTTCTGAGATGGACATGCTTGTGTAATGAGTAATCCCATGCAGCTAACAAAGCTGAGCCAGATTCCTGGCCAACTCAGACCAGAAGACGGAGAGACTTACTTGGATCCTGGCCCCCAAACCTCCGTTTGAACCTTGCTTGCCTCGGTGTAGTAGTTTTATGGAATTGTCACTGATCCATTTTGTAAAGGTCACTTTAACAGTGTTTTGGTGGGGGTTTTTGTTGTTGGTCTTTTTGTTTGTTTGGTTTTTGTTTTAAATCTTTTCTTCTGGAATTTTGTGTTCATACAGCTCTGCACAGAGCTGTGTGTCTGTGGTTTTTCCTTGCCTTGACTACTTTGACAGTGTCAGATACGATCTCTTGGCATGATCTAGCTTTCTACTCCCAAGAGACTGATCCTCTCACAATGAGGTCTTGTTAATTTTTTTAAATGACCTAGTTTTTGTAACCTTCTTTTTAATAATTAAAAATATGAAACCTACCCAGAATCATTTTTCTGTGCCACAGTTCCAACTTCATATCGAACTTGAACTGCAAATCTGTTACATGGCAGCCTTATCGTGGAGACACTTAATAGGGATGAAAAATCTCCCAGTTTCAAACATGCACCCAAGAACATGCTGTTAATGCCCTAAGAGGCTGTTTTATCCTATTGTGTTTAGCACCACATACCAGAAACTCCTTTTCGTACTTACTACCCACAGGACATTTTTTTTCTTTATGGTGTAATTGCTGGAGTTTATATGACTCTAACTTTTATTTNAAAAAAAATCAATGCCAACTATCCTGATGTATTTTATTCATAATTGCCAAATCTTATTCTTAGTTGCTTTCATTTAAAGGGGAGAGGCACTTGAGTTTTTCTTGTTTGAAGTTACCCTTCTGATCACAATAGTAAAATTATCTAATTTTGAAAAGATCTTTAGCTCAAATCTGTTATTGACAGACTATCATTAAAATTAGTGATCAGTTAGAATCATATCTCAAACAGAAAAATCACATTTAATTNGATTTGGTCATATTATTTTAGTGAAGTTTCAGTTTGATTCCTTACTTTTAATAATTCAAAGCAAAGATATATATCTCCTTTTTCCAAACTTCATATTTTTTGCAGCCAGGAATGATCCTGAAGTTAATTGTGAAAAGAATACAGTGATCACTAAACAAACTGATGGGTACAGTTGCTTTCNTGTACTCAAATATATGACAAAAAGATGTTTGTGGATTATCATTTGAAATTTTGTGATACAGTCCCAGAAAATGACTGAATCCAAATAAAACCTGGGGTTCTTCCCAGGTGTTGGCAAACTCCTTGCATAGCCCATGAATCTTATCCAGGAATCTTCATATCCTTAGCTTCTACCATAATCTTACAAGTCCAGTGTGATGCTAAACTCCAGGTTACTTTGTGTTTTGCTGTTTTAAAGGAACTGTTGGATTATTAGACATGTCTCTTTCTTTGATGCCTCACTTTTTACTGAGAGCCAACATAAAGCTTTATAATTTTGTCCCATTTAAGAGTTTATATAAGAAATGTCTGTTGATAGATTCANCCTCCTCAGTTTTCACTGGATTAGATGGAATTCCAAAGCTCAGAAGCTGCACACTGATGAGTGTGCTTATGCCAATTATGTCATTCTGTGGCCAGGACTTAAGAGAGCAGGAAGCTTGTCTCCCAAATGAAGTTAAACCAACGGTGCCTTTCCTTCCTCTGTTGTATTCAAATTTGTCAGAGGCATTTTAATTCAGAATTTAGTTTTTATATAATGCAGGCCAGCTATATCCCAGAAATATAATTACATAAAGATGGGTAGCTAACAACCCTCTGGCTCTTATGCTTGTTCCTAAGGAGTATAACTTGCCTAGCCACTGCAGCAGTTCCGATAAAATAGTTTTAATTTGGGTGGCACACTGAGCATCTGTTATGTGTGGCCCTGGCTCTCAGCCAATGTTGGCAATACAGCCACAGACAAAGATAGTTGTGGATCCTGACCACTGAATATGAAAGTATGTGGAAGAAGACTGAATATTTTTAATCTACAGTATCAAACTAGTCAGTGTCTCAGTGGAGCAGGAAGTTATGAAAGGCCTATAAAGGGTGGAAGTAAGGAGCCTTGAAGAAGCCAAACTTGCTTTTTCTTAAACATTCTTAGGAGTGGCTTATCTTCTAGATAATTACGTCCCATGTATACCGTACTTCTTCCTGTGCCTCCCATCNGGAAAGAGCTTCTACCTTTTATACTTGTATTGCCTTGGCAATGTACCTGTGCCATCACCATAGCAACACTCTGAGAATGACCTCAGCAGCCACTCAGAATCAGTCCTACAAAACAAATTATAGCTATAATTAACTCTGAATTTACTCTGCAATATAAATTTGTTCAGGCCCTGGTGTTTCTTTTTAAAAGGTTAAATGAATGGAATAATACAACAAGGACCCACCCTCCATTTTCCATTAGTTTTTGCTGATAATATGAANTATTTCAATGGAAAATATAGAGATTAGAGATTATTACATCCTCTCAAAATGTGGCATGCATAAATGAAGAGGACATACTACATTACTAGAACACCACTTAAAAGGATACAAAGTAACCTCCCATAAAGCCAATATGAAATGCAAAAAATGTGTGAGTTCTTCCTTGAGCCCTGCTTGTCAAGCCATGGTGGGGCAGGTGAGTTGNGGCTCTGCAGGCTCCAGCTGTTAACATTGGCCCTTACTGGGCAGTAAGAGATGCAGTTCTCACTTGTTGTTTTCAGCTTTGCAAATTGTGTCTTCAATATTGTCCCTTCTGAGCCACTCAGTAGAACATTAATTATATAGACAGATAGTGCATCTTTTGGTTGGTGAGTTTGTTTCGTTTTTCACTGCTTTTGCTTGGGGGTGTGTCTGCTATGGTTTGCTTTGGGTGTTTGGTGTATACTGCAGCTAGCAGAGATTGATAGTGTTCTGCCTTTTTCCTTTTGCTAAACTATACTAATTTAATTTTCTGCCCCAAGTNAGGTGAGCTTTTCCTGCACCGTTCAGCTGAGGCAAAGCGAGACTGTCCAGCAAGACCATCACTTACTTTTAACTTATCAGAAATGTATGAGATTTTTAAAAAAAATCTACTTATTTTGTGTGTATGAGTGTTCTGTGTGCATGTATGTCTATGCACCACATGCATGCCTAGTGCTGACAGAGGCCAGAAGAAGGAATTGGGTCCCTGGAATTCAAGTTAGAGCTGGTTGTGAGCTGCCTTGTGGGTACTGAGAATTGAACCCAGTCCTCTGGAANAGCAACCAGTACTTTAAGCACTGAGTCATGTCTTTAGTCTGAATGGAACATTTTAAAAAGACTGTTTCCTTGTCATGGTGTTGACAGTAGTACTGAGACAGAAGAGAACTTGGCAAGCAGCAAATGTTCAGTGTAATAGTTATTACTCTACAAGAGCTGAAGGAAGGGTGAAGAGGGAAGGGAGTCCTCACTGTGGGAATGTCTGGAGACAGCTCAGTAGTACCCTGGATCACAGAGAAGTGCCACTGACAGTTCTGTAGGGTGACTGCTGAGCCTTTACAAGTGGCTTTCCAGTTGCGGGTATGTACCCTGGATCCATGTCGTACACATAGTTGTAAGGAGCTCAGTACACCCTTCTGATTGGAGAGATGCTGTCAATGCTCCTGAGGTGCAGTTTGTTAGAAAAATTCCCACTTCATGCACTGATTCTTAAAGTTATCCTTGGCAAACATAGTCCTGCGCTTGGAAACAGTGCTAGAAGCACTGGTTAATCTTGTTCATTTTTAGGAAACAAAAGTACAATGTCCCTTTACTCTAGACCACCTCAACATCACGTACATGAGAATTAACAGCCCTCTGTTCTGACCTGTGCATGGNACATAAGTAGAGCAACAGCGTATTTCTTAGTTTCATTTTCATCTTGCCACTGTACATGCAGAGTTCTTTGATTTCTCTGAAATTTCTGAGTTCTTGTACATAAATGATGATTACATAGATTTTACAATATATACTTAAAATGTTTAAATCAAGGGTCTGATAGAGGAGAAAGTTGCATTTGCACACAGCAGCCTGATGCTCTTGTGTCAAGTATGAGCCACTTTATCTGTAGAGGAGATATAGTCAATCCACAGAACATCCATCGGCTTTATTAATCTCATCAGGTGACCAGGGCTGTGCCCACAGTCACTGAAATATAGCTTTACATTTGTATTCTCCCAACAGTCCCCTCTGTCCTCTGACCAAGTTTATAGTAATTGAGGTATGAAGGAGTTCTCACTGGTGAGCAGAGGGGCTTATAGCTGGCTACAAATGTGTTGATGTGTCTGGAATAAGGCTTTGAGTATGATAGCTGCTTTGCTGGAGGAGTTCTCACCTGCTCTTGCCTTAGAGGCCTGGTTCACTTCCAACAAGGCAGTGGTTTGATTTTGTTATTAAAGTCAGACTCTTATGTTAGGAGTCGGCTGAGAATATCATTCCCTTCTAACATTCAGTTGCACTCATAAAGGAACTCCAGTGGTAAGAATTCAGTGCTAAAAACTTTAATGCTCAAACTAAATCTCTGTATAGGAAACCCATCCTTCCAACAAAGAGTGACTAAATAAATATTATTTTCTTGGCATTAAAGTAGAAATAAAATGTATTGAGACAAAACAGTCTTCTCTCAGATTCTGTCTGCTGTGTATGTACTGTGATTACTGAGTTGTAACCACCATGTATACCAAACATTCAACTCATTGTATCTTATTTGTGGTCATTGCGGAGCTGATTCCTTCCTGTTCTAATAATGGTGCCACCATTGTTCTACAGGTCAGTCTCATTGTGTAGACACTTTGTAGCCATGTGTTTTGAAACCATTTTTGTGCTTCATCATTTCCAGAGCAGAGGAGAGTATAGTTCCTCTTTGAAATCATAAAGATGCTTCTCAGAACAGTCATTTCCACCTGGCTGTCATCAGTTCTGTTAAATTGTGTCATTTGTGACATCACAACTTAAGTCCTACACTTCAGGAGAGTGGAAAGTGAATGGAAATGACAGAACCATGCGGATGGTGAATGTGTCCTTGCCAGGGGATGGGGTTAGCAATGTTAACACTGCAGTTTCTTTATGCCAAGTGGGAAGTTGTGCACCCTGATTGTGGTGGTGATTACACAGATATCTACATGTGACAAAAATCTCATAAACTGTCTACCACAAACACACACACTCATATACATGAATATGTATGAATACCCATAACTAAGGCCTGTAGTTTTATAAATAATACCCTGTGTTTTCTAATTTTGATAACAACAGATTCCTGGTTTTGTTAGTATAATATAGATAAGATGCACAAGGTGCTGTCCTTAAGGGAAAGCCAACTGAAGAAATTCTCTGTGGTAATTTGATAAATTTCTTTGGAGTCCAAAATTATTTAAAAAAAAATACAATGTTTGATTTCCTCCCCTCCTTGCCCAAGGAAACATATAGGTATAATGGGCAGATACATTTAAAGTTAGTGTAGGTGGCTCTAAAGAGCGTCTCACCTTAGACATCATTATTATCATAACTTATAACCTCATGGCTTTGCATAAATAACAAATGACTTGGGATTTGGACATAAATAAAGACATGATGTGCTGCTGTCTGTCTTCTCTCAGGGGAATGAGGAAACTTCCTCCCAGGAAAAACTGATGTTCTGCAAACAAAGGAGAAGATAAATCCTGACCTCACACTCAGCTTTATTATATGGTTGTTTATGCAAAGTCACTGTATAAATAATTAAAACTTTATTTAACTCTTGTTTCACCAGCCAAGCCTGCTAAACAAATAGAGGGTAGGAGAATCACTTGAATTCCTTATCAGTTCTCCTTACTTCTGTGTGAGTTCCAGCAGATGAGGAAATGGGAATCTGGTGAGTAGGCAGCAGTGGATGGAGAACCTTCCTCTGAGCAATGGAAGGTTGACCGTGTCTGTTTCCTAGACTGTCAATCTCTGATATTTTTTTTCTCTGTGACTCGTTTTGCCCTTTCCCTTCCATGGGTTCAGAGTGATGGTAACTGACATTCTCGTGTCTTCCCTCTTCTAGCTATCTGAATGACTTGGACCGTGTAGCCGACCCTTCCTATCTGCCTACACAACAAGATGTGCTTAGAGTTCGAGTCCCCACCACAGGGATCATCGAATACCCCTTTGACTTACAAAGTGTCATTTTCAGGTAGTAACTGAGTTCATTAACACCTACATACAGGGTTTAAAGCCTGCAGCTTTGTGTGGATTATCGTCCTTGGGATACACAACTGAAATAATGTATCAATGAAAGAGGAGGCAAAAGAAAGATATTCTGGAATTTTCATTTCAGGCTAAATAACCAGGCAGTTAATGAAACCTTAGCTGCTGGTGGTAGAACACAGTTTCTCCAACATTGGCCTCCACTGTATGTATATATGTATGTATGTACATGTGTACATACATACATACACACACATATAATCATTTTACCTGAAGACAGTGTATTTTTAGAATTTTGTAAGATACAAATGGTCATACAGTCCTATCAGTAATAGCAATTATATTTTTTTCAGAAACTTTTGTTTTGTTTTTTGAGATAGGATCTCACTCTGCAGCCCAGATTGGCCTTGAAGTCACAGCAATCTTCCTGTCTCAGCCTCCCAGTGGCTGGGATTTTAGACAGGAACCNTTGTGCCTACCATCAAAAACTTCCTTATTGATATTTTCTCCCATGTTGTTTGGTACTAATGCAGAATTTCTTTGTAGCATTAAAAAGTCATGCTGTTTTATTTTATACAGTAAAATGATTGAGAGTGTCAAGATTCATGATTTTTAAAAGCAGGGTAATTAACTTAATATAAATTGATATGGCAAAGAAGAAGGGGAGTTTATTATTTCCCTGTTCATTGCTGCTGTTTGTCTGAATGCTTCCTTCAACTGGACCTTTTTTTTTTTAAGACAAGAAAAACAATACTAGTATCTTTTCACTTTACTATTTCATAATCACTTAATTGTACTTTTAGTTGGAGTACAAACCACTTAGAGCTTTGAAGAAAGGAGCCACATATGGATGTCTTTGACTTGAGTGTTGAGCTGGCTCTCAAGGGAGCCTACTCACTAGGATGGGTCTGTGTGTGAGGCTGTGAAGCTGCCGTCATTTAACTCCCCCTGCCTGCACCATGCCTCTGCTGTGGGACTCAGATTGACGTGTGCTATGCTGTTTCTTGCCAAAGCACCAATTTTTATTTTATTTTTTATTGTTACACTTTTTTTTACTCTATTCATTCTTTGCACCTGTGGTAATCTTACCACCATATACTGCTCAACAGCACATGGCTGTGAAGTAGGTTGCACTTTGAAAATACTTATGAACACCACCAAGGTTCCTGGGGTCAGCATTCTGTATTACATATTTTTGAGTTTGCAACATCTGGATACCCAGATTTACTTTTATAGCCATATTACAGAAAAAAATTTCAAAAAACATGCAGTACTTCTTGGAGATTTTCACATCTTAGTTGCTCTGCAATTTTAAAAATTGATTAGGATTCTGTCTCATTCTTGACACATTTTGTGCACTAGTGTTGCAGNATACTTTCTGCCACTGCAGTGAAAGTAATGACATCAGTATCTGATTTCCTGTCCTCAGATGCACAGCATTGGTTCCCTACAGTAGGATGTCCTTGACTAGCAGTTCCATGTAAATGAGTTGCATATTTTCACACAGTGGCACTGGGGCAGAGCCAGCATTTTAATATTTTTAACACCTAAAAGTTCCACTTTTGATGTCCAAAGCTCAGAGGTCGTGTGGAGGTCTTGTCCCTCTTATCTCACTCCTGTACCTCTGGAGTCTTAGAAATGGTGGTGTGAATGCTCCTTGATTGCTGGGCTGGGGAGATGGCTCAGTCAGTAAGGCACTTTGTTTGTGCATCTCCATGATCCACATAAAAAAGCGTGGTAGCTTATACCTGTAACCCAAGGTCCAGAGAGTAGAAGGTGCAAAGACAGATAGGTTCCTGGGGCTTTAGGCCATCTAGTGTAGCCAGTTGATGAGCTCCAGGTGAGAGACCCTATCTCAAAAAACCAAGGTGGAGAGGAACAGAGGGAGCCTCCTGATAGTCATTCTCTGTCCTCCACAGAAACATGCACACACGTGCACACACACACCCATATGTACACACTCAAACCCAAGTTCTTTGAGTTCTTCCTTTGGATTTAGTGTGAAAATCAGGAAAGCACCAAGAGCAAGCACAGTGTTCAGTAGATTCTTATAGAGCACTGCTCTTCCTCTTTCATACTGAATCTTCTCATTNNCTGGGACTTCTTTCCTCTGAATGTTGTGTACATCAGTCAAGATTCGGCTCCAGCAATTTGGAGGAGCTGACTTGGTATCAGGCAGTGCTAGATATATGCACATACATTCTTTCACTCCATTCTTGGTGCCCGCGCTGGTGTCTGAGGATAACCAAGTGCAGAGTGGATGCATTAAAAGCAGACCCAGGAAATGGTTCCAATGATGCCTGTGATATCTTACAGCACACTTCGTTTCCAACAAAGTGACTAGTTGGTTTGTGCATAAAGCTGATTGTTCCATGCTGCCTGATTTGGTTGGACCTGTACTAAATTATTGCCAATATTGAAAGAAAGAAAAAGGCCCCAATTCTTACCCTGCAGAAGGAAGCATAGGCAGGATCATGTTTTCATTAGTACCCTCCTTGTATGGAGATGTATGGCATCTTGTGTCCTTTAAATGTATCCATGGTCATTGCTGGCATCCTCAGGTAACACGTGAGGATCTTCACTCTGACATCTAGGAAATGAAGGTGAAGTTTATTATTTGTTATTTGGGCTTAACAGAAAAATATCCTCTGTTTGCCTTTGCAGTGCCTAATTTAATACTATTTTTCTTGGCATAGATAAGAAAATTTTACATAATTACAATTTTCATATGTATCTAGTAATTTCCCAGTAACCACAGTGATTTATTACCTACCATGCCTTATTTCTGTCAGGTAACAGACAATTAATAGATAGTCAATAAACATTAATTGACTTGCATGCCATTGTCTTTCAAGTTATAAATTTTCCCTACTTAGTAAATAGTATTATATTAATACTCTTAAAATTTTTCTTTATGTTATTAATATGAATATTGTTAACTTTGCAGAATGGTCGATGTAGGGGGCCAAAGGTCAGAGAGAAGAAAATGGATACACTGCTTTGAAAACGTAACCTCGATCATGTTTCTAGTAGCACTTAGTGAATACGATCAAGTTCTTGTGGAGTCAGACAATGAGGTAAGTGCTCTTTGGACAGTAGTGACTTACCATTTTAGTACCTGATAGAAATAAATGACA
>LZPO01118191.1:13966-27201 GCA_001675575.1 Neotoma lepida | reverse complement strand
TCCCTTAGGTCATTACTAAAATATCACCTTAGTGAGCTTGTCCCTGGACACTCCACTAATGCAAGCTTCCCTCCCTGCCTACCCACTTCCCACACTGGATTAGTATATTGGTACTATGGCTTGGCAACACTTGTGTGTGCATGAAGTTTTTCTCTTCTGCCTCTGTGTACCTGAGCTCCACACATTCGNGTGTCTTGTTTGTTGATACAGCTCTAGCATCAAGATGATGTCCAACACAATACAGCTACTTGGGAAATATTTGTCAGATGAATAGAGTAGTGTTAAAGGCAAAAATGGATAAATGGGACAGATGCTACAACAAAAATGTATACTCCAGGACAGGGCGTTCGGAGGCCCTGCCAAGTGTGATCTGTTTTGAAGCAGAATTACATAAGCACGCATCTGGGGTGCTCAGAAACTTCTGTTTTCATTTGCAGAACTGTGTATGAGCCTCNGTGGGCGACAGCCTGTCATACAAACGAGATGTGTTGTAAAAAACCCATATCCAAGCTATTTTAAAAATGGGTTTTTAANTGAATGTTTAAATATTAATACAGAATATTAATATTTGAAATTCATTTTTTCATAAAACAGAGTTAATCTTGAGGTTAGCATAGTTTTCAGAACTTTTCCTAGCTAGATTTCAAAGCACCACTCCCCAAGCACTCTAGGGACNATCCAGCCATATTCATGCCTGTTTGTTTCTATCCACTTATTATCACTGGTTTTTGCTGGAAGTTCTGAATGGTGGTTAAATGATTTATTTAATCACAATTTTNATTATTCTCAGATTTTCAATGGCTTCCACTTGTCACTAGGCAGAAATATTTTAGATTGTCAGTGGGAAAACTTTGAATCTCTTTAATCATGAAATTGAAGGACAGAAATTACTGATAGAAATTACAAATAAGTTCCATCTCCTCGTTCCTTGTCTGTTTATTTATTCGTTTACTTTGAGATAGGATGACCCCAGACTCACACTTGCTGTGTAGTGGAAGAGGACCTTGAGTTTCTGACTCTGGGGTTTCACGATTAGACATGCCCTGACATCAGGGCATCGAGCATCTAGACAAGCGTTCTCCCAGCTGAGCCGCCTCCCCAGGCCTCATCGCTCCCTTCCTCCTACTCAGAGTGACTGANGGAGTGTGTCCCTCCAGAAAAAGAAGATNCAAACTTGCNCATTATTTCAATTTGCACATCCATTTCCTGGGACTGGGGCTTTTGCAGTTAAAGTCAATTCTAGATTTTTCTAAATCCAATAGAACTAATTAAAGTTTTGGCCTTAATTTTGAAAAAGAAAAAAACCCTTCTCAACTTACTTTCTTCTGTATCAATATTAGACAGAAACATAAGGAAACATGAAATAAAGCAACACCCTCACCCCAAAAAAGCATTCCTTTAANTTTATAAACACACTTGATGTTAACAGATTCAACTGTTACAGGAAGTTGGTGCTACTGTTCCATGTAACCAAGGACAAAATGAAACTTGTCATTGAGCGACAGTAGGGGTGACAAGGTGCTGAACCCCCTCAGATGCTGGAAACCCTGTTCTATCTATCCATTAATTTATTCATCTTCAGAAGTATTTAAANGACTTGCATATGATGTAAGAGCTTAGGTAACACACCCCAGATCCTCAGGGAGAGGAGAGCNCTTGCTCTGGTCTGGCCAGGCTGCAGTGCCTGGGAGATGATCCTCCAGGCCTTCCACTCCACCAGGGCACTCTTAATTCAGCAAGTCAAGCCCCATCTGATTCCAGACACTCTCTTTAGTCGTGTACATCTCCAACAGGAATATGAGCTATGCACAATGCCAAGGGATTTCCTGTTGTAGAATGGTTTTAGAATATCAACTCTAAGAGTTTTTTGAAATTTAGGCATTTGATGATGATTAACNGCTAGGGGAGGATTTGGAGCCTCTCAGAATGCCATAACATTATTGAATCCAGTCGAAAAGACTGCCAGCTGACTTTCCCCAATGTTATTGACTACTGTTTTAATTACTCTGATCAAATACCAGACAAGAAGTAATGTAAGGGAGAAGGGTGTATTTTGCCTCAAAGCCTACCATGGAAGGGAAGATGTAGAAGCAGGAGCATGGTGAGGCTAGTCACGTTGTGTCTGTACCAGAAAGTAGAGTGGATAGAGGGCCAAGCAATTAAATTCCAAGGCCCACAGCCTGTAACTTACTTCCTCCAGCAAGACTCCACCTTTCAACGAAGTACCACCAGTTGACCAGATGGTACATGGTCAAACTACCTTCTTAACATGCATACGTACAGCTTGNGATGCTCTCACACATAGTCAGAGAAGCTTCTTTTTGCAGTAGGTTGTGGCTAATGCAGAGACTCTTAAGTGGTCAAAATACTGAGAATACGTGACTGTGGGTGCTTAACCATAGATGGGTTATCTTATTAGTATCCCTTGACTCAAGTCTCTGGGAACATCACAGAAGAGGAGGCAGAAAGAACGAGAGCCCGAGAGCACAGAGCAGAGCTGTGAAATGTGATTTTCTGGGGATGACATGACATGCACACATCAATGAAGAAAAACTTNAGCACCATCTTGTGGGGAAATTATCTAAACATAGGAGCCTGTGAGGGNCATTGCAATTCAGACTACAACATTGTCATGGGTCAGGACAGGTTACACTTGATGAAAAGCTCACAATCCTGTAAGTGCCATTCACAAGCNTTTCTTAGAATGTCTGATATTGCCCCATCTGTATCTGGACTATATCCAAATGCAGCTTGCTTTGATTCTCACTCATTATCTTGTGTGCACCTCACAGCCTGGGGCCACCATGCCCCATGGGATCTGCCTCACCTGTAACAGGTAACAAGCACTATTTGCTGGACAGCTCATCTTTGCCTCATGACCCTTTGTCATCTCCCATACTGTCCTCTTGTTTCTGACACTGACCTGCTGGGCCTCTGGGCAGCTCCTGCTGTGCCCTGAACCAGACCAGTCCCTGCCTTTCTTCAGCCTTACAGTCCCTCCCAGCTGTGCCTACTGTCACCTATGGGACAACGAAGGCTGAGCATTGGCTTGCTCATTCACACTTCAGCGAGCAGGATATAACTGCTCCCTATTTACAAGGGTAGTAAAGTAGATGTGTATTATACTTTTATATTCTACTAAAATTAATTAGAATATTTTTACATTCTACTAGAAGCAAAAAAAAATGGCGATGAGGAATATTTTCTACAATGATACCAATAACTATGGGCTGGACACTGAGAAGCATTTTACTTGGATCAAACACTTTAACCCCTTAGCATCGACTTTATTTGATGAACAACACTGTTGCCACCTTATACACAAGGACAATGAGATCCAAGAGGCTCAGTCGAGGGCACATTGCTGGTGAGGAGCAGAGAGGAGGATAGAGCCGTATCTGTGTGGCTCTGGGGCTTACCTCATGACCACTGTCTAGTGGGTTTCCTTGTTTTCATTTTACCTTTGCACTACAAATGTGGTTTTGTTTGTAAAAGCAACATCCAAGATCTATAAGCTACCCACCCACACGTAACAAGGCTCTACGCCAACAGAGAAGAACATCCTGAACAACTTGGAAAGGGGTGAGCACTGCCTCTCCTCAGAGGATAGTCAGTCTCCTAGACCCCCTCCCCAGGGGTGGCACAGAATGGAGCCTTCTTTGTGGGTGTGGTCAAATTAAGAGGAGTGCATTAAATGGGTCCTCATCAAGAGGCTATTATCCTTATAAAGAAAGGGAATTAGACCCACAGACAGACACATCCAGAGGGAAGACTGACTAGATGTAGAGAGAAAATCGGAGAGTGCCTGCTGTGAATGTGCTTGACCAATAGCAGGTGGAAGATACATGGGGGGGGCGGGGTTTGCCACTTCCAGGATTTAGAGGGAGAATATCACTGCCAAGACTTTGGTCTTTGACTCTGGGGCCTCCAGAACTTTGAACAATGTGTTTCTGTTGTTTAAAGCCACTCGTCAGTGGCCACAGGGTGCTAACCGGGCACCACTGGACTGCCCGCCATTTCACATAGATGACCTGGTCAAAGGTTGCAATGCTAGTTTCTACTGTGAAGATGNCTAAATGTGATGGGGCAGTTTCAGCTGGTTAGAAGGGCGTTATCACAAAACACCGAAAAGGAAACATGCATGAAAGAAAATAACCCCACCTGCCCATAATCTTGCCTCAAGAAACGTCACATCTGACGTACAAATNGTCGTCAGGGTTCGGCCTGCCTTTGAAACTGAATGCTACTGTTGTCCTCTCTCCTCAGTTTTGAACCACGTGAACATCCCTGTTGCACTGGCATTGCCTTTCAGTGTGCCATACTCTGTCACATGAGGCGTAAACTGTGGACTCAGNAACAGCAATGCACAGGTGTGTGGGCAGTCAGGGAAATCAGAGGAGAGACACCTTTACTACATCCCATGACTCTCTCTGCNTTCCTTGGTCCCTAGACCTCTCCCTAGCCTCCACCCCATCTCGGTCCCATCTGTCTATACTGGGTGAGTGAACTCACACAGTATTGCTGCCATCCTAGTGAGTTCAGTTTGGAAAGGAAATGGGAATAGGAGAAAGGCCTTGGAGAGTGGCTCTGACTGACCCACAGACACCCCCCATTTTCAGTGTATGGTCAGGCCCTGTTGCCATACCCACCCTTTCCCTTGCTGCTGCCCAAGATCCGGAGGGTGTGAGTGCTGAATCTTGGACAGTTTGGGAAGGACCAGCATCACAAGCGAATCATACAGCGCTTCTGTATCCCCAGCAGACATGGACACCCTTATTCCTACTTGGAAGCCCCGCCCACCTGATCCAGTCAATTAACCCTCTACTTCGCTTTTCCGTGTTCCCTTTCTTTCTCTCCTGACCTCATTTGTCTCTGGCTTCCTTCTCTGTAAGTATGAAAATGATAGGCAATGGCAAGACAATTTCATTTTTATATCCAGGCACATTAGCACGAAGCAATGATCTCTGGGTATATTTATACAAAGGCTCATAGAGTTCCAGCTACCCAGTACTCGCAGTTGCTGGTCCTGTGTCCCACAGTTAATTACCACCATAAGCTTATTTTTCTATATTCTCAATTACTGACTTCAGGTTAATCCTTAATTTAGGACAAAGTAAAACAAGCTATGACCTGATTTGTCAACACTCATCTCTGCAAATTAACAGAAGAACCAATTTATGGGATTAGGAGTGAGAAAGTACACCTGCCAAAGCACTGCATTTATGGTGCTACCTTCCACCTTCCACCCCCACGTGTGCACATGCACACCACGTGATCCCAAAGATTAAGTGAGACATTTCCACCGCCCAGCACAACACCAAAGCTCACAGGAAGTCTCAAAACCTGTTAACAGGCAAATGTTAGTAAGGCAAAGAGGAAAACCGCCCCGCATTAACTAGTAGGAAGTGTTATATGGCACCAGAAGTATTTGGAGAGTGAACTAGCGTTTGTGGCCAAATGATTACACAATTCTGAAAATAAGGTTTAAATATTAGGAGCTATTAATTCTAAATTGAGAAACTTAGCATATCAAGCAGTTGTATAGCCTTTTTTTCCATATCTGAGTCTAAGAAAAGGATTGTGTGTGTGTGTGTGTGTGTGTGTGTGTCCCATGTTTTTCCTGTTTAACATGAGGCAAGAGATTCCAGAGCACCTGCCTCATTAGGTTAACAATTAAATAACCAAATCATCATTTTCCTTTCTAATGCAGCAGAAAACTTAATTTAAAATACATCACAATAGACTGTTGCTTTGAGCTCTTTGCTACCACATAGAAAATGAAACAATTAATTAGCTTAGCTTGTTAGATTACACTCTTAGTTACTTTTCTGTTGCTGGGATAATACAACCCGACAACAGCAATCAAGGAGAGAAAGGGTTTGTTTTGACTCACACTCCCAGAGGATTGCAGGCCGTGCTGGTGGCTAAGATGTGGCAGCAGACGGACAAGAGCAGATGGTCAGGTGGTCACATCCGCACTCAAGAAGCCAAGAGTGACCAGAGGAGGTGGGGGTGGGCAATGAAATCTTAGTACCTGCCCCTGGGGACTCCTTTCCTCCCAAGGGGCTTCACCTCCCCTTAATGGTTCCACAACTGTCCCAAACCTTGCCAGCAGCTGGAGACCAAGTGAGCCTACTGGGGACATTTCACCTTCAATCCACTACACATGCTAAAATACAGCAAAAGTGTATGCTTTGTAAAGATGCTTGACACTCTTATCCACAAAGCAAACAATGTGCGTTATTTACCAATTAGTAAACAGAAACAACGCAAAGGCACTGAGATTACAGAGGTTTAGTTTTCCTGTAATCAAATCTTAAAAAAAAAAAAATTGAAATTGGGGCACCCTAGTAACATTTCATCCTTATGATTAATAGACCTTTTAAGGAAAGTACCAATAAATTATACGCTGTTTTCCGTTTCGGGCTTTGTGCTTTGTGTACAGGAAAATCCAAAACACAGCTCATGCACACATTAGAGGCTCCACAGAGCTAGTGAGTTTACAACTGAAAACAGAACATGCCATCATTCTTCCATTTCATTATAGGTGACTGACATTTGCCAGGGGAACAATGATAGTCAGAGGTGGAAAAGAGAAGGCGAGAGAGAGAGACAGAAGAGGGAGGGGGTAGAAGAAGAGACAGTGTACACAAGGCCTGCCAGTCAAATTCTGTAGCAGATCTAGACAGGTCCAAAGACAAATCACTGCTATCTGATATGTTAGCTTGAGTCAGTCAGAAATGATCTCAAGGTCATTTTAACCCCAGCACTCACNGGAACAAGCCATTTTCAATGTTCTGCTTTTACTAGATTCAGGTTACTGTTTTATTCATGCTGACTTCTAGGGGAGGGGTCGTCTTCTTTAAGAATTACTTGCAATATTATATGTGAAATTAATTTTTTTCGCNTATCAGTTGACAAGCTGTATATTCAAAAGAAACTTTCTATGCCACTAGAGAATGGAATTAAGTCTGAAAATTACAAGTAGGGTTGGTCAGGGGAAGCACAGTTGTGCTCATTGCCAGGGCTGCNCCCTGGTACTTCTGTCCAAGTTCACCTGGGCTCTGATTTCTACACAGATAAAGCAATGACCATGACTAACTAAGTACAGAGGAGACGGACTTAGATGCAGTTGTGACGTGCTTGCTCTACTAAACAGCGGTGCCATCGAATGCCCACATTTCCTCACTTTAAATTTTATTTTTAAATAGCCAAATAGTAGGTAGAAAAATGCAATGGGTTTCTGGATCCCAGAGAATGCACATAGACTTCAGCAAAAGGAATATTTTCGTTTTTCAAGATACAGATATCTCTTATCACTGCTGGAGATAAATTACTTAGCAAGAAAAATTCACGTATTTATCAGTAGATATAATATCACATGCAAAAAGTCGAAGCTAGGGGAAGCCCCAGAGAAGGAAATAAATCACCCAGTGCAGTCTGAGCCACGAGCTGAGCTGAGCCGGGTACCACCCTCTACCTAGTTGCTGCAAAGGATGATGCATGCTGCTTAACATGGCCCTTCCATGTACCTGAGCCCTTGCTAAACAGGGCTATCTCCTCTAAAGATGCGATACGATTTAGTGTGGTTGTTAGTTCAATTCNGGGACTCTCTGGAGCCTAGACTATCAATCACGCAGAACGGTGGAATTATTCATACAGTTCAGTACTCTGGACTGCTGTTCACAGGAGACTGAAGAGATACGATCAAGCTCATTTAATTTAGACTTGAAGCTGGACGTGAACTTCACTCCCAGTGGAGCAGCGCTGTTTATCTACTGAACCACCCAATTCCTTAGGTTTTGTAAAAGTGGTTTCTGATGGAGGATTCTTTCAGAGTATTTTGCATGAAAGAGGAAAGGGTAATAGCATGAAAATTCAGAAGTCTACATAGCAACAAGGGATTCCCAAGTTTGAATACTGANCTGTTGAAAGGGGAAAAAGATTGGATACAAATAGGTTCAAACTATTGTGTGACCTGTAACAAAAGTGCACGGTGTCATTTTTAGTTGTATTTTTCCTTGTAGTGTTGCCTTGTAATAACAGACCAGATCAGCAACTAAATAAATAATGGCTGAGGATATACAGAGAAGAGCTAATCTATTAGAAAATGAGTCCCCATGTGCAGTGAATCTCGCAACTGTAGAGAATGGATATCACCTCGTCCTCTTGGGTTCAGCTGCGTGGGAGCTACCCGTGTTTCCATTTAATCACAGACCTCATTTCTCTGCCTGGGAGATGCAGAGTGTTTCTCTCGGAGAGGATTTATCTGAACAAAGCTAGGAAGTAGAGAATTCTTGGAGCCACAAAGCAAAGCTGAGGGGGTGAGGCTCCCGCCTCTTGCCCTCTCTACCCATGGTCTGAAGACACATGTTGGAAGGCTAAACAGACTTGCCTTTTAAAGCTGTCAGNTTAAAGAAGAGCAGAATTGCTTCTCTGGAGTGTTTCAATACTACATGAATTGGCTTAAAATATTAATATAAGAAAAATACCTCCTTATTTATGTGGGAGATCCACACTACATGTCAAGGTTGCATGCAAGGGGCAATGTCACACTGCAGAGTATGGTAGTTTGAAAGAAAATGGCCTCCAAAGGGAGTGGCACTATTAGAGGGTGTGGCTTTGTTGGAGTGGGTGTGGCCTTGGAAGAAGTGTGTCACTGTGAGGGGGGCGGGCTTTGAGGTCTCCTATGCTCAAGCTACACCCAGTGAGACAGCTCACTTCCAGTTGCCTGCTGATCAAGATATATAACTCTCAGCTCCTTCTCCAGCACCATGCCTGACTGTATGCTGCCATGTCTCATTATGATGATAACAGACTAAACCTCTGAAACTGTAAGCCACCCCAATTAAACATTTTCCTTGCCGTGGTTATGGTCTCTCTTCACAGCAATAGAAAGCCTAACTAAGACACAGAGGATAAAGCTATCTCATCTACTCACAGGAAAACTACCCTTCCATCTGTGTCAGTTTGAGTTCTTCCTTGTAACGAAGATGTGTCGTATATCCCAACCGTACTTCATTTGTGCAGGGTCAAGTTTGTTTATGCTGGTGGTTCATTGTACTCTGTTTATTTTCTGTTTTCTTCTATTAGTAGTGTTGTTGTTATTTACACTGGTGGTGGAGAACAGAGCCCTGTACATGGCAGGGAAGTTCTCTACCACTGAGCTGTATTCACACTCCTAGGTCTTTCTTTCAATTATTAGTTCTTTTTTGGATTGGGTGAGTGCTTTTGGGTTGCTTATATTGAATTCTTTATCATACGTATTTTATAGTTTAAGAAGTCAATTTGCNTTGAATCCGGGATTAAGGACATATTTGTAGTGCCTTCAACTCATTCACAAAAAGCAAATATATTTTAAAGGATTAATGGTTTCTATTAATATAGTGAAACAAAGTAGAATAATGAACATATTTCCAAACCCAACATATTTTAATTTGGGGAAGAGGAAACATGTGGTTCATTGGACACAATACAATCTGTCCACGAGTATTTAACAACTTTCTCTAAAGACCAAGCACAGAGGGACAGGCCTGTAGTCCTAGCACTAGGCATGAAGAGTCAGGAGGATTAGGAGTTCAAGGTCAACCTTGGCTACATAGTAGGACTGAAGCCAAGCTGGTACATGACCCCCATTTCAACAATAGTAACAATAACAATAATTTCCCCAATTGTGCCTCCTATCAGTAGAAGTTAATACAGGGAAATACAAAATTTCAAAAACAAAATAAAAATGGTAATTTTAACTAGTAATATATTGGTTTTTTCCCACAAGAATAATATGGCATTTTTTAACAGAAGAATATATTTTGTGTGCCCCTTTTAAGATTGTTGATAATTTTTTTGAAAATGTCATATGTTTACAGTGTGTTTTAATCAAATCCACCCCAATACCTTCCTTTCCAGTCCCTCCCAGATTCTTCCCACCAATCTCCCTCACAACAACTTCATGTCTTTTTTTTTTCCACTTGCTGAGCCCCGTTAGTGCTGGTAGTAAACGCACGAGCACAGGGCCTTCCACTGGAGTGTGGCAACCTATCTGAGGCATATCCCCCCAAAAACTGACTCTTTCTCCCAGCAGCCCTCAAGCACCAAGAGTTCCCTAGATACGGGTGAGGCTTAGCCTCTCCCCTGTCTATGCTGGAATTTCGGCTGCCTTGATCTTATACACGTCTTGTGTAGACAGTCACAGTGGCTGTGAATTCATAGGTGCAAGGGCCTGGTCATGTCCAGAAAATACCATTTTTCAGTGCCCTCCACTACCTCTGACTTTCATCATCTTCCAGTCCCTTGCCTCCATGGTGATCCCTGAGGCTATGGTATAGATGCCCCATTTAGGGCTGAGCATAAGACAGTCCCTTACTCTGTGCAGTTTGACCTGTGTTAAGTGTTATCTATGGCAAAAAGGTACTTCTCAGAGAAGGGCTGAGAGCTCTACTAATCTATGGATCTAAAGATAAGTATTTAGAGAACAGTTTGATATTACGTCCATTTATCAACATAACCATAATAGCTTCTACCCTAGAACCTACCTAGCCATGAGTTCTAGGCACAGATGACAGTACCAGGTATGCATTCCATTTTGTGATAGGTGCCTTAAAACCAATATGAAAGTGGTTGGTACCCCCATAATATTTGTACCACTACGGCACCACTGGCATGTCTCACCAGGATGATCATTATTATAGCTTGTGGGGTTCATAGTTGGCAAGACTTGATGACTTTTCTTTCATAGCAGGCTACATGGCACCTTCTGGAACTATAAAAGCTAAATAATATAGTTTTTAAAAGCTAAAAAGGAATTAAAAAGAAATGTAACATGTATAACATCGCAAATCAAATATTTTTTCAAGATCAAAATTAATCTGAGATTTCATTCTTCTTTCAATGAATATATTTATTATTTTAATCAAACTTTACATGAGTATGTTTAAAGCAAGAGGAGAGATGGCGCTCATCCANGAATTGAACCGTATTGTTCACCATGGACAGAAGAGTACCACAGGACAGTGTTCAGTGGGCAGGGTTCATTGAACTGTGGGAGCCCAGCACCCCTAAACAGCTTTAGTGTCAGGGTTGTACCTTCCTTCTATCTTATGTTTATTGTGATCTCCAAACAAAGAAACCACAGATGGTTAAAAANGAAAACAAAAAACTTCTGTCATAAAACTACAGTGCTATACTTTTACAATGTTATTTAAGCTAAAATGTTGATTGGTAAAATGGTACGACGACGTGGCTAAGTGGTTAGGAGTGCTGCGGGGGCAGAGTTACTATTTACACTCAACATGAGCTTCTCCAAGGGCCAGAGAACAGATGCCAATCTAGATAGCAAGGAGGACCACAGTTGCTTTCGTCTCCCAGGGCATTTCTTCACAAGATAGAATAGGACAGCTGACTCCAAGCCACCAAGGTCCCAAAAACACATTGTTCTGGGCTTTGGGGTCAGGGAGACAAGAAGGAAGGAAAGGGCCCTTAAAACGATCAGTATTAATGGAGTTCAACTTGTGGGTATCTTAAACCAACCCTACTACTTNAAGTACAAAATTTCTACAAAAACAGGCTGTTTGAAGACATTCATAAATAATCACAGCATCTAAGCTTCTAGACACCAGCATCCCAGGAAGAAAGAAGAGGTCAACCCCTACAAGGGAGTTTCCCCTCTAGATATTTTCACTTATTTCACTGAAGATGGAGTAGGAAGAAGATGCTGGCTTAGATATTTCATCAGTGTCTGGACTGGAGAGCAACACTGTAATTCTGGAATCTTGGCAATTATTGCATGGTTACGGTGTAACCTACAGCTGAGAATAAAAGTGGATAAATTAAGATGATTGGCAGGTAAACTGGAGATATGGACATAACTATTACTGGCATGCTTAAGATGAGAAAATGTGAAGGATTTCATGGAAGAACTGAGACACACTGAGAATCAAGGACATTCTAGAGAGAAGACATCTGACCTCACTTTGAAATCAGGATTTCAGGGTGTAGAGTCATGAGCTCATTNGTCACACTGCAGAGGTGACCATGCACCACGGGCAGCAAGTGGCTCAGCACAAACATCAGGATAAATACAGAGAAAAAGGAAAGAAAAAACAGGATAGAAAGTGAAGGAAAGAGCAGGAGACACATGACAGGCGAGAAGTGGAAAGGCAGGCCTAACTGAAGGGTAAGGCTAGGATCATTTCCCCAAACTAAGAACAACCCTCTTCACCCTCGGGTCTTTTCCAGTATTATAAGTAGGATGACTCTGTTCTCCAGATGGCTAAAAGGTGTGGAAAGTTGGTTGGATGGTTAAAAGCATGTACTGCTCTTACAGAGGACTTAAGTTTTGTTCCCAGCACCTATCTTGGGTGGCTNACCACTGCCTGTAATTCCAGCTGTAGGGGATCAGACATCTCTGGCCTCTGTAAGCACCCCATACAGGGTACATACTCACATACATATGATGGGGATGTCATTCTGTATGCTGTGAATATGTGTTGCTCTGATTGGTTGATAGATAAAATATTGATTGGCCACTAGCCAGGCAGGAAGTATAGGTGGGATAAGCAGACAAGGAGAATTCTGGGAAGAGGATAGCTGAGTCAGGAGATGCCAGCCAGCTGCCCAAGGAGCAACATGTAATGGGACGCAGGTAAAGCCACAGAACACGTGGCGACATATAGATTAATAGAAATGGGCTGAGTTTAAGTGTTAAGAGCTAGTCAGTAATAAGCCTGAGCTAATGGCCAAGCAGTTATAATTAATATAAGCCTCTGAGTAATTATTTTATAAGTGGCTGTGGGACTGTGGGTCCTGGNGGGACCCAGACAAAACATTCTCCTACATATATATACTCATAATTAAAAAATAAAATACATCTTAAAAATAAAATAAAATAAATATAAATGGTTAGAGACTTGATCATGCTCAAGAAATTTGGTTTTCAAACTCAAATTGTCTTGGGGATTTTTACTATTGATCTATTTACTTATCAACTAAAGGTTGGGTAAGGAATAAAAGGTTGCTTGCTTAGAAAAGCTTCAGTGTGGTTCTGTTTAGGACGCTCCATGTGAGGACTCAATAGCTCCTGTGTTTGAAATGGAAAGAACAGCAATTTGGGATTCGAATCTGGCAGGTAAAGCGCTGGAGACAATGGAGCTTAGAAGTGCTCAGATGGGAACTTGGAGGAGACACAATGGACAAAACAGAGAAACAGAGCTTGGTTTGCTGGCGTCTAATATTTCATT